>JAQQSK010000755.1:0-55094 GCA_028658325.1 Potorous gilbertii
TATTGGGGAGGGGGGAGGGCACAAATGGGGAGAAAATTTTGGAACCCAAAATCTTGTGAAAATGAATGTAAAAAGTTAAATAAATTTATTTAAAATCAAAAAAAAAAATCAAAAAAAAAGAAATAACAAAGGAAGATATATTGAAGTATTAAAAGACAGTAGATGATTTCCGGAGCAAGGTCCCAGAGGATCTAGGACGACATGAGATTACGGCATTGCAGAAATGTGAAAGGAGTACCGTTCTTCAAACCAAGAAATCCTTGAGTTCAGCTTCTGGTTCTGACACTTAAAACTCTGTGACCCTGGGTAAGATCTAATATTTCTGAGCCTTGATTTCCCTATTGTGAAAATAATACATGGATAATCTATTTTTAAAAGTTTTAAAGAAAGTACTTGGACAACCTTAAAGGACTATAACTATATACATTGTTATCTCCCAAGGCACAAGGAAGAGTTTAAGAAAGGCAAGACAGAGAACTTACTACCTTTTCATCTGAGACAGGAGGAAAGTTTACAGAAGAAAATGTGAGATAGAAAAGAGGAAAAACCAAAAGGAGAACATACTTAATATAAGCATTTGGGTTGGTTTGGAAGTTTGAGGAGAATAAACATTTACATTTAACATAGTTATATCCAATAATTTAACTGAGAAGTAAACAAGAAAAAATGAATTTTTAAAATTAGATAACATTTATATAACGATTTGAAGGTTTACAAAGCACTTTACATATGTTAACTTATTTGGTTAACTTATTTAATCCTCATATCAACCCTAGAATGTTGGTTCTATTATGAACGCCATTTTACAGATGAGGAAACTGAGACACAAAGTGGTTAAGTGACTTGTTTGGGTCAGACAGCTAGTAAGAGTCTAAGGCAGAATTTGAACTCTAATCTTCCTGACTTCAAATCCCATATGATATTCATTGAACCACCTAGTTGTCTTTTTAGTAATGAGAGCTCTGTTCTATTAAAAATGATTATTTTGATTTAGTCAACACAATTTTGTAGTTTTCTCTGGTAATATCAGACAGCCTAATTTGATTTTTAGGTGGAATAAATGTAGGGGAGAAGGAAGGAAAGCTTCTAATAATAATCCTAGATAAAATTTACATAGCACTTTAAAGTTTGCAAATTATTGTACATAAATTGCTTCCTTTGATCCTCAGAGCAACCATGAGAGGCAGATGCTAATAGCAATCTCATTTTACAGATAAGAAAACTGAGACTCACCAAGTTTAAGTGAGGATGATATAGCTAGCGAAAGGCAGAAAGAAGATTCAAATATGGGTCTTCCTGACTCAGATCTCTAGGTTCTTTCCCACAACACTGTGTTATGTTTTCTAGAGTGCTGGTGAATATCATCATTGTAATGGCAGACTTTTTGGTTAGAGAAGCAAGGGAATCCCATGGAGCAATGGACAGGGACAACTTGGAGGATTCAGAAGGGATCAAAAGTCCCTATTAGATCAAAGAGCATGTTCAGTGGTAGAACAATTAGTGACATCAGCTGGAATATGTCTGTATTAATTAGCCTCAGGGATCCTATGGACACTGATGTTTCCATCACCAGTGAAGTCCCTTCTTGCCTCCCTGTGTTCTGGGAAGTTGCAGCAGAGGATCTAGACAGAAAATAGTCTATGCATTACTGTGTAACTCTGAGAATTCTGCTGCTGCTATATCTGAGTTATAATTTACAGGGGTCATTAATTCATTCAACTCAGATTTATTGAGTGCTTCTCATGCACTAAGCATCATGCTAAGTAGTGGAAGTACAAAGACAAACTCCAAGTAGCCCCTATCCTCAAGGAGCTTACATTCTATTTGTGAGAAAGAATATGTTCACAGGTAAGTGAAAATTATTTTGGGGTGTGGATTAGGGGGACTAGGATTGGCCTCCAATAGGAAGTGACACTTTAGCTGAGTCTTAAAGGAAATGAGGCAGTCTAAGAATCAGAAGTGAGAAGGCAATTGATTACAGGTATAATGGTCAGATGGTGCAAAGGGGCAAAAATTGAGAAATGGAATGTGATGTATGTAGAACAAATAACAAGTAAGTCAATTTGACTTGAACACAGGACGTTCAGCAGGAAATCATTTGCACTGAGTCAAACTGTGAAGTGTTTCAAATGTGAAAGAGAGAGAAAGGAAGAGAGAGATTTTATTTTAATCTAGAATGAATGAGAAAGAATTTGCTAAGTGTTAATTATAAGCAAGGCACTGAGTTAAGTGCTGGAGATATAAATATAAAAAGCCAAAGTCTCTACCCTCAACACACATTAAGTCATGGTGACCAAGGGAGAATTTTGGCTTAAGGGAGTCACAGAGATAGTTAGTGGATAGGCTGGTGAATTGATATACCTTGACATAAATAATTTTACTATCAATTTGATCCTAGAGTTAATGCTCAATGGAACACCTTGAGTAGAATAATAATGCAGTTAAAGGTGTGTTTTAAGAATATCACTTTGAGAGCCTTTTTGAGGATAGATTGGAGAGGGGAGAAATGTGCTGCCAAGAGGCCAATGAGCAAGTTATCACGGTACTCCCGATGAGAAGTGTTGATGGATTGAGCTAGTTTGATAGCCTTGTGAAAGGAAAAAAAAGGAAGATAACAGATATTGTAGAGGAGAGAGGGTGAATTATTCTGAGGTGACAAATATGTTATTGGAAGGATGGTAATGCCCTTAACAGAATCATGAAGTTTAAGAAGAGTGGATAAAATTGGGAGAAAGATATTGATCTCTGCTTAGGACATGTTGAGTTTGAGGTACATGGAGGCATCCAGTTGAAAATACCTCACAGGAAGTTTGTGCTGCTCAGGTCTGGTCTCAGGAGATAGATGGAGTTCAGCAAATGGATCTGGCTTATCTATATAAATCTGGAAGCCATTTTTATAGAGATATTAAAGAAACCCACGGAAGCTAATGAGATTACTAAGAAGTAAAAGAGGACTTAAATAGATATCTGGGAAGTCCCTTTGGTTAAGGACTGAGACATAATTATTCAAAAAAGGAAACAGAAGTGGTCAAATAGGTTAGAAGAGAATTATAAGAGAGAAAAATCATGAAAACTCAGAATGATGGTATGGTAAGCAATGCAAATTCCTACAGAGAAGGTTAAGAAATGAGGAAAAAAATCAACTCTTATAACTGACTCTTGTTAACTGTGGGGACAATAGTTTTGGTGACTTAATGAAACCATAAACCAGATTAGAAGAGGTTGAAAAGTGAATGAAAGGACTTCTAGTCAAGATGGTTGCTTCCATGGAGATCAATTCAATTCAGTAATCAAAAAACCTTTTTTAAGGACCTATTATGTGTCAGGCACTGTGCTAAGCTTTGGGGACACAGAGGGAAAGAAAAGACAGCCCCACCATCAAGAAGTCTACAGTCTATTGGAGGAAGATGACACAGGAAAAAAAAGCTAGAAAGAGGGAACCCAGTTCCAGCCAGCTGCTACCATGTAGTTCAAACATCCAGATTCTGCTTTCTATAAAGGAAACCCTTGAGATAAGTTTGATGCTTATAGCACCAACACGGTATTCACAGCACCTATTGCAGCCATGAATATACTGGTGCAATTCTGAATTGCAAAGTACAACAGACTCTCCACATGGAAGACTGAACTAAAATATTTATTCTGGCACCAGAAAGTCAAATCCATCATAGTAATAAAAATCTATACACAAAAACAATGCAGAGGACAATATCATCTCCAAGTCTTCCCCATGCTAGGGCATTCCAACAAAACAAACACTTACAAGCCTAGCTGTCTGCCTTCTCTCTTTCCCTCAGTTCTGACTGCCCTCTGACCAAATTTTCTCTCAGCTCTGCTCTAGCTCTGCAACTTTCTGTTCCACCCTTCTTGTTCCAGCCATTCATCAAACTCTTCCCACCACAGGCTCCATGTGACTCAGACTACCATGTGACCCAGGCAGGTGCCTGGGGTGCTCCACCCTGGGGAAGGTACACTTCCATGGCAAAGGGTTGCTTTTTCCCTTCGTGTTTACTGGCTAGATTTCTTGCTCAAAGACCAGTCCTTAAGCCCAATTCACTTTGGAGCTCATAGATTGGGCAATAGTTCTCTGCCCACCTAGCACAGAGTGAATATAAAAATTAAATAGTGATTGTTTCTCTTTTACCCAGGAACACTGAAGATCTTCCCCTCCCATTGTGATTTTTTTAAAGTGGCCATCCCTTGAGTTACTACTTAAAGAGTCCCATTCATTGAATGGATGTATGAATCTGATAAGACCTTAGCCTAAAATGGTCAGGGACCTACATTGCATGCTGAGCCATCTCCAGTCATCCTGATGAATATCTGGCCACTAGACCCAGATGGCTCTGGAGGAGAAAGTGAGTTTGGTGACCTTGCACAGTCCTCCCTCACTCAAATCAAAGTCAACTTCATGTCATGTCATCATCTTGATGTCATTGTCCTTTTCAAGAATGAAGGACAAACACACAACAACAACTTTATACAAATTCCAAGTCCAGTCCAATCGGGCTCCCCAGTACTTGTTTCTATGTGGAAACCTAGTTGCAACTCCTCACCCTGACTAAAGGTCACAGTTTTTCTATACTGATTGACAATTCAAATTGAAAGTGCACAAGTTCAATTCTACACTATCAACTGTTCTTGAGTCCCTTGTCACCTTATTCTAATGCTGATTTTCCCTTCTCTGGTCACAACTATTTGTAATTCCCACAAAACAGTGCTTTAGCTCCTACTTTCATCATGTTGGAGAGAATCACAACACCCTGTAGGCTAGCTCCACAGAATGAGTTACACAATTTCAAATGAGCCCTCACTGCAGCAAGGTCATCCTTTTACACCTCCCTAAGTGTTTCACTTCCCACTCACCACAGTAGTTTTTACATTTCTCTTCAAATCTCCCATGGCTCCTCTAACTCTCATCTTCTCAGCTGAAAATCTTGCCTCATACTTCACAGACACAAAATGAGATCACTCACTGAGAAATCACTCTGCTCTCCTCTCTTTTTCCTCCTGTCACATCACTCAGATTTCTTCTATACACTATCTACTCCTTCATCCCTGTCTTATACGAAGAGGGGTCTCTTCTAAGCAAGGCAAATCCTTCTATAAATCCCATCTCAAGCCATCTTCTCCAGTAGATTGTACCCTCTATCATCTCCACTCTCACTAATCTGCAATCCCTGCCTGACTCTACTACTTCCCTTGTGCCTTCAAACATAGCCATATCTTCTCCAGCATAAAAACAAAACAAAAACCAATATGAATCTCAATTAATCTTTCCAAACCCTTTAGGTATGATCTTCTATTCAACTTTCTCAATAAATTTTTAGCAACGAAAAATAGTCTACAACTGGCATCTCTATTTTGTTTCTCCTCTCTTTCTAACTCTGCAATAGGACTGTAGACCTCATGATTCAAATGAAAGTGCTGTTTTTGAAGTTAGCAATGTTCTCCCTTTTTTAATCTATATATTATTTATTAATTTTTAACCTTGTAATGTTAGAGTTAAAGATCTCCCCCCCCCCAATCTCCCCACCAACCCCTCACATTCTAGCCCCATTAATAGGCCTCAGGTGAAGTCCATTAAGGGAAGCTTGCTTAGGGAAAGCTTGTTTTGTAGGAAGGCCCACACTTTTGGTTAATTAATGAGGCATTGTGTCACCAGGGTCTTAATACCCTCTAACTCTGAAAAGTGTATATATACTCTGAGGTGAGATTTTCTTTGGGAGCTTCCAAAACATAACACAAAAGAAAAAATCTGCTTCATTCTGCAATCCAATTCCATAGTTCTTTTTCTGGATGTGGAAAACGTTTTGCCTTAAATATCTATTTGGAATTTTTTAGGTTCTTACATTGCTATGAAGGACTAAGTCTACCAGAAAAATTTCTCCCACACTGTGGTTGTCATTGTGTACAAATTTCTCCTAGTTTTGCTTCTTTCCCTCAGCATCAGTTCATATAAGTCTTTCCAGGCCTCTCTGAAGTCTTCCTGTTCATCATTTCTTATAGCACAACAGTATTCCATTACATTCATATACCACAACTTATTCAGCCATTCCCCAATTGATGAACATTCCTATGATTTCCAGTTTTGGGCAACCACAAAGAGAACTGTTGTAAAAATTTTTGTACATGTGGGACCCTGTTGCATTTTTATGATCTCTTGAGGATACACTCCGAGAAGTGATATTGCTGGGTCAAAGGTTATGCACATCTTTGTAGCTCTTTGGGCATAGTTCCAAATTGTTCTGCAGAATGGTTGGATCAGCTCACAACTCCACCAACAATGGATTAGTGTCAACCTCTCCCACATCTTCTCCAACATTTCTCATCTTCCTGTTTTGTCATATTAGCCAATCTGATAGGTATGGTATGGTATCTCAGAGTTGTTTTGATTTGCATCTCTCTAATCAATAGTGATTTAGAGGAATTTTTCATATGTCTATAGATAGCTATAATTTCTTCCTCTGAAAGCTGCCTGTTCATATCCTTTGACCATTTATCAATTGGGGAATGACTTTCAAGAATGTACATTTGACTCAGTTCTCTAAATATTTTAGAAATGAGGCTTGTATCACCAACACTAGTTACAAAAATTCATTCCCAGTTTTCTACTTCCCTCCTAATGTTGGTTGCATTAGGTTTGTTTGTGCAAAAACTTTTCAATTTAATGTATTCAAAATTATCCATTTTACACTTCATAATGCTTTCTTTCTCTTGTTTAGTCAAAAATTTCTCCATTCTCCGTAAATCCGACAAATACACTATTCCTTGCTCCACTAATTTCTTTATAGTATCAATCTTTATACCTAGATCATGTACCCATTTGGTTTTATTCTTGTGTATAGTGTTAGGTATTGGTCTATGCCCAATTTCTGCCACACATTCAGTTTTCCCAGCAATTTTTGTCAAACAGTGAGTTCTTATCCCAGAAGTTGGGGTCTTTGGGTTTATCAAACTGTAGATTGCTATATTCCTTGCCTACTGTATCTTGAGTATCTAATCTATTCCACTGGTCTATCCTTCTGTTTCTTAGCCAGTGTCAAGTGATTTTGATAATTTCTGCTTTATGCTACAATTTGAAATCTGGTGGGTCAAGGCCCTTTCACTAGCATAACTTTTCATTAGTTCCTTTGATATTCTGGACCTTCTGTTCTTCCAGATGAATTTTGATACTACTTTTTCTATCTCTAGAAAATAATTATCTGATAGTTTGATTGATATTGTACTATATAAGTAAATTAATTTAGGTAGAATTATCATTTTTGTTATATTGGCTCGGCTGACCCATGATCAAGTGATGGTTTTCTACCTACTTAGATTTAACTTTATTGTGCAAAAGTGTTTTGTAGTTGTGTTCATATAGTCCCTGAATTTGTTTTGGCAGGTAGACTCTCGTATATTTTATAGTGTCTACCTTAGCTTTATATGGAATTTCTCTTTCTATGCCTTGCTGTTGGGCTTTGTTAGTAACATACAGAAATGCAGATGGTTTATTTGGGTTTATTTTGTAACCTGTAACTTTGCCAGTTGCTTATTATTTCACATAGTTTTTCACTTGATTCTCTGGGATTCTCTTAGTATATCATTATATCATCTGCAAAGAGTGATAACAGTGTCTTTTTTGCCTATTCTAATTCCTTCAGTTTCTTTTTCTTCTCTTATTGCTACAGCTAACATTTCTAGTACCATATTGAATAATAGTGGTGATAACAGACATCCTTGTTTCACCTCTGATCTTATTGGAAATGCGTCTAGCTTATCTCCATAGCATGCAATGTTTGCTGAAGGTTTTAGGTAGATACTGCTTATTATTTTATGGAAAGTTCCATTTATTTCTGTACTCTCCAGTATTTTCAATAGGAATGGATGTTGCATTTTGTCAAAAACTGCTTCTGCATCTATTGAGATAATCGTGTGGTTTCTGTTAGTTTTGCTGTTAATATAATCAATAATGCTGATAGTTTTCCTAATACTGAACTAATCCTGCATTCCTGATATAAATTGTACTATATCATAATGTATTATTCTTGTGATAAGTTGCTATATTTTTTTTGCTAATATCTTATTTAAAATGTTTGTATCTATATTCATTAGAGAAATTGGTCTATAGTTTTCTTTCTCTTGACTCTTCCTGGTTTAGGTATCAGAATCATATTTATATCATAAAAAGAATTTGGAGGACTCCTTCCTCAATTTTCCCAAATAGTCTATATAGTATTGGAATTAACTGTTATTTAAATGTTTGATAGAATTCACTTGTAAATCCATCTGACCCTGGAGAGTTTTTCCCTAGGGAATTCATTGATGGCTTGACCAATTTCTTTTTTCTCAGATGGTGTTATTTAAGTATTCAACTTCCTCTTCTGTTAATCTGGGCAATTTAAATTTTTTAAAACAATCATTGATCTCATTTAGATTGCTGAATTTATGGGCAGACAATTGGGCAAAGTAATATGTAATTATTGTTTTAATTTTTTCCTCTTTGGAGGTTAGTTCACCCTTTTTATTTTTGATATTGGTAATTTGGTTTTCTTCTCTTCTTTTAATCCAGTTGACCAAAGGTTTAGCAATTTTATTGTTTTTTTTTCCATAAAATAACCTCTTAGTTTTATTTATTAGGTCAATAGTTTTCTTAATTTCAATTTTATTAATCTCTCTTTTGGTTTACAGTATTTCTAATTTGGCATTTACTTGGGGATTTTCAATTTGTTCTTTTTCTACCTTTTTTCAGCAGCATGCCTAATTCATCGATCTCCTCTTTCTCTATTTTATTCATGTAGGTATTCAAAAACCTCCCCTAAGAGCTGCTCTTTCAGTGTCTCATAAAGTTTGGTAGGTTGTCTGATTATTGTCATTCTCTTGAATGAATGTGTTGATTATTTCTGTGATTGTTGTTTAATTCACTCACTCTTTGGGATGAAATTATTTAGTTTCCAAATAATTTTTGGTCTCCCTTTCCATGGCCTTTTATCACATATAATTTTTATTGTATTGTGATCTGATAAGGATTCATGGATTATCTCTATCTTTCTTCATTGAATTATGAGGGTTTTATGCCCTAGTACATGGTCAATTTTTGCATATGTGCCATGTACCACTGAGAAAAAGGTATATATTTCTTTCTATCCCCATTCAGTTTTCTCCAGAGATCTATCATATCTACCTGATCCAGAGTTTTATTCACCCTCTTAATTTCTTTCTTGTTTATTTTGAGGTTAGATGTACCAAGTTCAGAGAGGGGGAGGCTGAGGTCTCCCACTAGTATAGTTTTGCTGTCTATTTCTTTCTCTTTTAACTTTTCCTCTAAGAATTTGGATCCTATATCACTTGGAGTATATATGTTCAATAATGATATTGCTTCATTATATATGGTGCCTTTTAGCCAGATGTAGTTTCCTTCCTTATCTCTTTTGATTAGATATATTTCTGCTTTTGCTTTGTCTGAGATTAGGACTGCTACCCTTGCTTTCTTTACATCATATGAAGCACAATATATTCTGCTCTAACATTTTACCTTTACCTTCTGTGCATGCCCCCATTTCAAATGTATTTCTTGTAAACAACATATTATTGCATTATGATTTTTAATTCATTCTGCTATCCATCTCCATTTTATGGGAGAATTCATACCATTCACATTCACAGTTATGATTACTATCTGTGTCTTTCCCTCTGTCCTCATTCCCCCGCTTTGTTCTTTCAGTTGTCCTTTCTCCTTTTCCCTTCACAATAGAGTTTTAATTTTTGACCACTGCCTCCCTCAGTCTTCCCTTTCTTCTTTCAGCCCCGCTCCATTTTACTCCCCTTTACCCTTACTACATATTCCCTCCCTTTTAGCTTCCTCTCCCTTTTCTTTCCCCCTTCCCCTCCTACTGTCTGTAGAGCTAGTTAGATTTCTATACTTAATTGAGTTTATTGTTCCAGCCTTGAAAAAAATCAGATGAGAGTAATCTCAAACAGTGCTCATTTCCCTCTCCTCTTTCCCTCTATTGTAATATATTTTTTTGCCTCTTCCTGTGATGCAATTTACCATTTTCTGCCTCCTCTGTTTCACTTCTCCTGTTACAATCTTTTTGCAACCTTAAATGACATTTTTTATCTTCACATCATTTACTTTGCACCTGCTCCCTCTATCTATCTATCTAATCTATCTATATCCCTTTTGTATATCATAATAAATGTACAATTCTCAAGATTAACAAGTGTCATCTTCCCTTATTCAGATGTAAACAGTTTGCCCATATTGAATAACAAGTGTTTTATTTCCCCCTCTTTACCTTTTTATGCCTCTCTTGAGACTTGTCTTTGAAGATCAGGTATCTATTGAGCTCTGACCTTTTCATCAGGAAAGTCCTTATTTCACTGAATGTCCAATTCCTTACCTGTTATGCTCAACTTTGCTGGGTAATTGATCCTTGGTTGTAGACCCATCTCCTTTGCCTTACAGCATATCATATTCCAATTCCTTTGATCCTTTAATGTAGAAGCTACAAGGTCCTGTGTGATCCTGACTGTAGCTCCTCAGTATTTGAATGGTTTCTTTCTGGGTGCCTGCAGTATTTTCTCCACTTAATAGTTCTGGACTTTGGCAATGATATTCCTTGGTGTTTTCAGTGTGGTATCCCTTTTGGGAGGTGAACTAAGGATTCTTTTGATGACTATTTTGCCCTCTGGATCTAGGACTTCTGGGCTGTTTTTCTTGATGATTTCTTGGAGATATTGTCCAGACCCTTTTTTTCATCATGGCTTTCTGGTAGACCAATAATTCTTATATTTTTCTCTTCAGGGTCTATTTTTGAGGTCAGTTGTTTTTCCAGTTATATATTTTACATTTTCTTCCATCCTTTCCTTCTTTAGATTCTGTTTGACTGATCCTTGATTTCTCAAAGATTCATTAGCTTCTACTTGCCTGATTCTAATTTTTATAAAATTGTTTTATTCAGTTAATTTTTGCATCTCCTTTTTCCATCTGTCTAGTTGTTCCTTTTAAAGAGTTATTTTCTTCAGTTAGTTTTTGTACTTCCTTTTCCATTTGTTCCCAGTTAGGTTTTGTGTTTCCTTTTACATTTGTTCAATTATCCTTGTAAATTCTTCTGTAATTTTTTTTATATTTTTAAAATCATTGGCCAGTTTTTCTTCTATTTTTAGGCTTTTAAAATTCTTCTTCATCTCTTCCAAGAATGCTCTTGGGGGTTGCAACCAATTCTTATTCACCTCCTAAGTTTCAAATGGGAGTACAGTCTCAATGCTGACCTCTTTGGTATTTGCATTTTGGTCCTTGTCCTCATAGAGGGCCTTTTCTTTATTGCTTAGCTTCTTATTCATTATGATCAACCGTTTCCTAGCTTTTAAAGTAGATCTCTGCTTCAGGGGCACAAGGGGCTCTGTCCCACAGTTCTTGTGCCTTAAAATTGGACTTTGTGTGTTGTGACCTCTTTCAGTTAGAAGTTAAAATGTTGAAGCTTACCTGATGCTGAGCTGAATGGTATGAGAAAGCAGAGGCCAGGTGAAGTCTTTCTGGGTTTCCTTGGAGTTACTCTGGAGTTAGTTGTATTAAGTGTGGGGGAGAGGTTGTCTGGCTACAGCAAATCTCCTCTGCTTAACTAGAGCATAGGCAAGCTCAGTGGTTGGTAATCCCATCTGTGGTAGTGTCTTCCCAAATTAGCCTGGGATGCTGAGGCACTCCTGGGGTCCTGGTGTTGGTGGTTGCAGGCTCCACCCCACCCTGTGGCTCAGGATCTCCTCTTGTTTGGCTGAGGTAGGGTTGTCTGGGACAGCTCCAGTCTTGTTCTGGTCTCCTTCAGCCACAGCATGAGGCACCCTCTTTAGCAATTTTCCTTGCTTCACAGGCTAAGAGATTGTTTACCCTTTTGACCAAATCCACTGTTGCATGATTTTTCCTGGGGAAATATTTGATTGGCCTTTCAAGGTCAACAAGAGGAGGAGGAGAGCATTTATCTATCACTCTGCCATCTTGGCTCTCAGATGTTCAAGTAGGTGACCTACAGACATTTAATCTGTGGGCTGATAGTCTCAGGAGCAGCCTCTGCAGATACTGGGGCTCTGCAGTTCTTACTTGCTTTGTTCCACTGGGCTCCTGTCCTGGGCTGATATGCCTGAGATTCCTCAGTGCAGTTGCTGCCTCAGAGTGCCTGCTCAGCCATGCAGCAGTAGGGACAACACTGGTGCAACCTGTGTGCTGTGCACTGCGTGCTCCTCCAGCCTCATACAACAGATCCTTCCCATCAACCTTCCAGTCTGTCCTGTGCCGTGAATCTGCCAGTCTGTCTCCTAGTGGATTCTGCTCCTCCAAAATCCTTTCAGATTCTCTTTTTAGAGATATTTGAAAGAATTTGTCTAGACTTTAGGTGAGTAGTTGCTCTCACTCTGTCATCTTGGCTCTGCCCCCATTCTTCTTTTTTAAAATAAATTTTGACTTTCAAATTCATTCCTTCACTCCAGCATCTCCCCAACTCATGAAGAAAGTAATATATCAATTATACTCATGAATAAATATAAAACCTGCTTCCATATTAGCAATGTTGCAAATAAAACAATAAAAATTTTAAAAATCGCTTTAATCTGTGCTCAGCGTTCTTCAGTTCCCTTATAGGAGATGGATAGCGCTTTTCATCATGAGTCCTTCATAATTGTTTTAGGTCATTGTAACGATCAGAGTAACTAAGGCTTTCATAGTTGAGTATCCTTCTCCTACTGCTGTTGTGCACACGATGTTCTCTTGATTTTACTCACTTTATTTTATACCAATTGAGTCTCCCTAGGTTTTTCTGAAACCTTCCTGCTCTTCATTACTTACAGCATAATAGTGTTCCATTACAATCATATACCACCACTTGTTTGGTCATTCCCGAATAGCTGGGCATCCCCTCGATTTCCAAGTCTTGACCAACCCAAATAGAGCCATTATCATTTTTTGTATACATAGGTCTTTTACTTTCTTAAGAAATTAAATAATCTCTTTGGGATAGAATATTAGTATTGGCATTGCTGGGTCAAAGAATATACAGAGTTTTATATTCCTTTGTGTATAGTTCCAAATTGTTTTCCAGAACCTCTTGACTACTTTACAAGTCTACCAGTAGTGCATTAACGTCTTTAATTTTCTACAGCTCTTTCAGTATTTGTCATTTTTTTATTTGATGTTAAACAATCTGATAGGTTTGTTTAACCTCAGAGTTGTTTTAATTTTAATTTCTTTAACAGTAATTTAGAATATTTTTATATGACTATTGTAAGCTCCAATTTCTTTTTCTGAAAACTGCCTGTTCATATCCTTTGGTAATTTACCAATCAGGGAATAGCTCTTATATTTATAAATTTGCCTCAATTCTTGTTATATTTGAGAAATGAAGCCTTTATCAGAGAAGCTTACTATATTTTTCCCATTTTCATGCATTCCTACTAATCTTGACTACATTGGTTTTGTTTGTATAAAAGCTTTCAATTTAATCTAATCAAAATTATCCACTTTGCTTCCCATAATACTGTCTTTTGTTTAGTCATGAATTCTTCTTTTTCCATTGATCTGACAGGTACATTTTTCCAGGTTCCCCTAATGTACATATGATATCACCCTTTAGGTCTAAATTGTTTATTCATGTTGACCTTATCTTGATATATAGTATGAGATATTGGTTTATTACTTGTTTCTTTCAAACTGCTTTCCAGTTTTCCCATCAATTTTTGTCAAATGCTCAATTCTTACTTCAGAACCTTGGATTTGAGGATTTATCAAACACTAGATTACTATGGTGTAGCATCAAGCACCCTGACACATCCAGGATGGCCTGCAGGCACAGGTTCTTAGATCTGCTTTTCTAAAAGGAAAGCAACTTTTGAAGGATCATTAATCTTCTTTCATCACATACACCTGCAGAGACATAAAGAAATAAAAGAGTAACAGACAAGGCTTCTGTCTGACCATAGGCAATATATATACATGTATGTATGTATATACATATATAATACATGTATGTATATACATATATAATACATGTATGTATGTATATACATGTGTACACACACAAACATATATATATATCACAGATCAACAGACAGATGCAACTGTCAGACTATATATACATAGTTACCTGAGAAAGAAGCACCAATATCTAGGTTTGAAAAGCCTGGGGCTCCTTAGTGGCTACCCAGAGTCTCATTTGGCACACAAACCTTCTTCCAAAGAGTAAATCCCAAACAAAAACCTCACCTCAAAATGTATGTTTACCTTTCAGAGCCAGAAGGCATCAGGACCCTGGTAACTCAGTGTCTCATTAGGAATTTTAAGAAAGTGTGGGCCTTCCTACAAAAGAAGCCTTCCCTAATCAAACTTTCATTAATGGGCTCTACCTGAGGTCTGTTACTGGATAGGGAAGAACTTTAACTCTCATTCACACATAAGGACATTCACTACTGTGCATTGAGTTGCTAATCTGTTCCCCTGATCCACTGCTCTCTTTTTTAACCAGTATAAGATTGCTTTGATGATCACAACTTTGTAATGTAGTTTGAAATCTGGTACTAGTAGACCATCTTCCTTCACATTTTTTTCATTGATTCCTTTAAAATTCATGAACCTTTGTTCTTCCAGATGAAATTTGTTATTTTTTTCAGTCTCTAAAAATATTTTTGGTATTTTTATTGGTATGTCTCTGAATAAGTAAATTAATTTAGACAGAACTATAATTTTTATCATATTGGCTTGGCCTAACCTTGAACAATTAATGTTTCTCAAATTATTTAAATCTGTATTGGCGTGAAAAGTGTTTGGTAATTTTGTTTTTATAGCTCCCAGATTTGTCTTGGCAGGTTCATCTTTATTGTTATTTTCATCATTGCTGTCATCATATCACATCACATCATCATCATTGCTATTATTCACAAGGATTTTATGTTGTCCGTAATTATTTTAAATGGAATTTCTTTTTCTGTCTTTACCAGTTGAATTCTGCTGATAACGTAAAGAAACTGACACACACACACATATATGTATGTATGCATGCGTGTACATATATGTATGTGTGTGTACATGTATATACATACACATAATATCTTGCAACTTTGCTAAAGTTGTTCATTGTTTCAATTTTTTTTAGTTTGTTCTCTGGAATTTTTTAAGTATCCCGTCATTTTGTCAACAAACCATGGTAGTTTTGGGGGGGTTGCCTCTTTTTATTTAATTCGTTTTTTCTTACCTAATTGCTATGCAAGCACTTCTAGTGCAATACTGGTTGGTAATAATGATGATGCTTAGCCTTGCTTCACACAAATCTCATTAGGAAGGCTTCCATTTTATCTCCATTAAAGATGATGCTTGGTCTTGGTTTTAGATAGATATTCATATCATTTTAAGTAAAATTTCATATATTTTCTAGAGTTTTTAATAGGACTAAGTATTGTATTTTGTTTAAAAGTTTTTCTGCATCTATTGAGATGATATAATTTTTGTTAGTCTTGTTATTGATATGGTCAATTACGATGATAGTTTTCCTAATATTGAACCAGTACTACATTTCTGGTATGGATCCTGCTTCATCATAGTGTATAATCTTTGATATATTGTTATAATCTTCTTGCTAGTATTTTATTTGAAATTTTTGCATCGGTATTCATTAGAAAAATTGGCTCATAATTTTCTTTCCCTGTTTTTGTCTTTTCCTGTTTTAGATATCAAAACCATATTCCTGTCATAGAAAGAATTTGGTAGGATTCCTTCTTTACCTATTCTTCCAAATCCTTTATATGATATTGGAATTAATTGTTGTTTAAATGTTCAATTACAATTCACTTGTAAATTCATCTGATCCTGGGGACAGTTTTCTTAGGGAGTCCATTAATGGCCTCTTCAATTTCTTTTTTTTTTTCTTAGTAGGGTTGTTGAAGTATTCTATTTCCTCTTTAGAACCATTTATATTTCTATAAATATTTATCCATTTTACTTAGTCAGTTATATTGGCTTATAATTAGACAAAACAATTCCTAATAATTGCTTAAATTTCATCTTTATTGGTGTTGCACAATATACATAATTTGATTTTCTTCTTTTTAAATCATATTTACCAGTAGTTTATCTATTTCTTGTGTTTTTCTTTCAATAAAATGAGCTCTTACTTTTATTTATTAGTTCAAAGTTTGTTTTACTTTCAATTTTATTAATGTCTCTTGATTTTCAGGATTTTTATTTTGATATTTATTTGGGTTTTTTAAAACTATTTATCCTTTTTCTAGTTTTTTAATGACATGTCATTGCTCTGCTCTTTCACTATAAGCATTCAGAGATATAAATTTCTCTGAAGTATTGCTTTGACTGCATCCAACAGATTTTGGCATGTTGACTGATTGTTTTCATTCTTTTTAATGAAGTTATGGATCATTGTACGATTCATTCTTTGTCCAACTCATTCTTTAGGATGAGATTATTTAGTTTACACTTAATTTTCAAACTATGCTTCCAAGGCCCTATATTGAATGTAATTTTTATTTTGTTGTAGTCTCAAAGGGATATATTTGATATTTCTGCTTATGTTTGTGAAGGTTTTATGCCCTAATAATACATGGTCATTTTTTTTGTAGATACTATATACAGTTGAGAAAATTTTATCATTCTTTCCATTGAATTTTCTTTAGAGGTCTATTATACTGCAGTTTTCTAAAATTCTGTTCATCTTGTTAACTTCATTCTCATTATGGTTAGATTTATCTGGAAGTGAGATGCACAAATTTAGAGCTATCTCAACTCCAATTGTTCATTTATACAATTTGTACACAATCTCTGGTAGAGCCTTCTCAACTCATATGTCTGAAAAGTCAGTCAGACACAATGGAGCTCGACTACAACAGAGTGATGTCATTTTGGTCCTTTTTGAAAACAAAGGACAACAATCAGATAGATTTATTTGGTTCTGAGAGGGGAAACTTGAGGCCCCCAAATAGTATAATTTTGCTGTCAATTTCTTCCTGTAATTCATTTAACATTAACTTTCCTTTGAGAATTTGGATTATACATATACATATATATACACACACACGCACACATACATACACACATATATACATGTGTGTGTTATCTATGTTTTTAGTATTGATATTACTTCATTGTCTATGATACCTTTAAGCAAGATATAATTTCCCAAGTTGGGCAGCTGGGTGGTATAGTGGATAGAATGCCAGGCCTGGAGTCAGAAGGACCTGAGTTCAAAAATCTGACCTCAGGCACTTACTAGCTTTGTAGCTCTAGGCAAGTCACTTAATTCTGTTTGCCTGAGTTTTCTTATCTGTAAAATGAATTGGAGAAGAATACAGCATCTTTGCCACAAAAACCCAAACAGAGTCACAAAGACTCAGACATGACCAAAATGACTCAAGAACAACAATTTCCCTAATAATTTCTTTTAATTAGGTCTATTTTTTATTTTGCTTTATCTGAGATCATGATTGCTACCCATGCCTTTTTTACTTCAACTGAAGCATAATAGATTCTGTTCTAGTCTATTATTTCAACTCTATTTATTTTTCTCTATTTCAAGTGTATTTTTTGTAAACAATATATTATTGGATTCTGATTCCTAATCCATTCTGCTATCTGGTTTTATTTTATTGATGTTTTCATCACATTTAGATTCACAGTTATAACTACTAACTGTGTATTTTCCTGCGTTCTATTTTTTTGTTTATTCTTCTTTCTCTGTCCCTCCTCAAAAGTCTTTTTTGCTTTTGTCTACTGCCATTCATAATCCATCATCCCTTTTATCCTTCCTTTCTCTTATATCCTTCTCCACTTACTTTCCTGTAAGATAAAATTGATTTCTGTATCCAACTGAGTATATATATATATATATATATATATATATATATATATATATATACGTATATCTTTGTGTATGTATATATAGGGATATACATCTTATCAGTGATAAGAGGGAGGTTTAAGCATTGCCTGCCATGCCTCCCCCCCTTTCCCCTCCACTGCCAAAGATTTTCCTTGCATATCTCTTTCATTTAAGATAATTTTCCCATTCTTTTTCTTCCTTCCTCTTCTCCCAGGGTATTCCTGTTTCTTACCACTTCATTTGTTTTGTTGATATCATGGAAACATAGTTGACTCACACTCATGCCCTCAGCTGTGTAGACTTTCTCTAACTTATCTAATAATGATAAAGTTCTTAAGTGTTATGTGTATCATTTTCCCATGGAGGAATGTAAGCGTTTTTAACCTTATTAAATCTCTGTCTACCTTTTTATGCTTCTCTTGTGTCTTGTATATGAATATCCAATTTTCTATTGAGCTGTTTTTTTTTTCATTAGGAATTCTTGAAAGTCTTCTATTTCATTAAATATCCATTCTTCCCCTGAAGAATTATTCTCGTTTTGCTTGTTTGGTTATTCTTGTTTTTAATCCAACTTTCTTTGTCTCCCACAATATCATATTCCAAGCCCTCCACTTCTTTATAATGGAACCCACTAAACTTATGAGATCCTGTCTATGGCTCCATGAAATTTAAATTGTGTCTTTCTGGCTGCATGTAATATTTTCTCCTTGACCTTGCTGTGAGCTCTGAAATTTTACAACAATATTCCTAAAATTTTTCATTTTGGGATCTTTTTCAAGAGATGATTGGTGGATTTTTTCCACTTCCATTTTGCCTCCTGGATCTAAGACATTGGGGCAGTTCTCCTTTATAATTTCTCAAAATATGATGTCTAGGCTGTTTTTTCTGATCATGGCTTTCTGGTAGTCCAATAATTCTTAAACTATCTCACCTAAATTTCTTTTTATGAGATATTCCACATTTTCTTCTATTTTTTTCATTCATTCATTCATTCTCCTGAATTTATTTTACAGTTTCTTGATGTTTCATGGAGTCATTAGCTTCTATTTACATATCGTAATTTTTAAGAATTTACTTTCTTCACTGAGCTTTTGTACTTCTTTTTCCAATTCTACTTTTTAAAAAGTTCTTTTCTTCAGTGATTATTTGATTAGATGTATTATTAGATAAATTTAACAATTTAATTTTAATTCTGAGATTGTTATTAATTTTTAATTTTTTCAGTATATTTGTGCCTCTTTTATCAAGTTGCTAATTTTCTTTTCATATTTTCTTGCATGCCTTTTTTTTCAAAGTTTTCCTCTCATACTGTTATCTCTTTCTTTAGCTTTTCCACTATTTCTTGTTCAGCTTATATCCAATTTGCATTTTTCTTTGAGGCTTTGCTTGTAGCAGTGTTCATGTTTTCTTTTCCTAAGGTTGTATCTTGATCTTCCCTGTCATCATAGTAGCTTTTTATGGTTAGCTTCTTTTTTTATCATTTGTTAATTTTTCTTGACTTTTAACTTTTTTTAATTCAAGTCTGTTTCTTGACATTTAACTTTGCATTAAAGGTGGTCTCTGTTCCTGGAGGAACAAGGAAAGACACTGCTCAAACTTTAGACATTTTTATACTGATGTTTTCAAAGCTGGTTCTGGGGAGTCTCTAAGTGTTTGGTACTTCCAAAGTGGCATGATGTAGGGAAAGATGTGGTCACTGCTCTCCCGGTCTGTGTTCTGGAATTTATCTAGAAGGGTGCTTGCTCCTCTGAGACCACAAGTATTATTGCTTCTTTCTATCCTTGACTTATGACCCAGAACTGCATCAAGCAATGCAACAGTGTCTTTCTCCCCATTGGCAGCTCAGGGTTCACAGTGATCTCTTTCTAACCAATTGTCTGACCTTCCTGTCTTTGAGTTGATAGCTCCTATAGCTCCTGCTGCAGCTACCACTGATGCTACTGTCGCAACCACGTCCATCATCTGCTATGATTTGTGCACTCTGTGCTAAGATCTTCTTCAGTATCACAGACCTGTCCTTATGAGCTTGGCTGAGTTACTGCCTCTACTGGACCATTTTTGCTGTCACCCCCTCCACAGTAATGATCCCCTAACTGTTAAATCTAATGACCTTTGCTCAGTTCTTACTTCTCTTGAACTGTCTTCAGTCTATCACCGTCTTCTCCTTGATAATCTCTTCTCTCTAGAATGTTGTGATTCTGTCTTGCCATAGTTCTCCTATCCATCTGATTACTGATAGCTCCTTCTCAGGCTCTTTTGCTAGCTCTTCTTCTATTTGGCAATCACCAACCACAGATGTCTCTCAGTTCTCTGTCCGGGGTCTCCTTCTCTTCTTTCTCTATATACCAATAGTTCTCATGCTTTTCTCTCTCAGGATTTCTTCACCTCTAAAAATTATTGAGGATCCCCTCCAATAAGAGGTTTTGTTTATGTGGGTTAAAGCTATTGATATTTATGATATCATGAATTAAAATATCTTATAATTAATATTAAAATTGTTTTGACTGCACAAAAATTATGAAAGGGTCTCAGGGTGCAGTTTGAGAACCATTATCCCGTACTATTTTAGTTAGTAATTTCATCAGTTCCATTGATTCATTTATTATCTCCATGTAAATAATTTTTAGACCTACTTATTCAGTCCTACTTTGTTTCTCATATTTACAACTCTCTACTAGACAAATTAAACCCAACATGTCCAAAACAAAACTCAATATCTTTTCCCAAATATTCTCACCTCTTCCATTATTGTTATGGGCACTATAATCCTCCAAGTTTCACAGGCTCCCAATCTAGGTTTCATCTTTGACTCCTTTCTCTTTCTCACCTCCCCCCACCATATCCAATCTGTTTTTAAGTCTTGTCATTTCTACCTTAATAACATCTCTTGTATGCCCCCTTCTTCACTCCTCTGGCACAGCTGCAAACCAAGTCCTCACCCTAACCCTCATACTGTGGCAATTATAATAGCCTGTTGGTTGCTTTTGTCTCTCATAATTCTGTCTCTACTCCATTCCATCCTCCACTAAACTACCAAAGTGATGTGCCTAAAGCAATCCTCTGAATAAACTCCTCTTTCTTCATTCTGCAAGACAAAATCAACTCAGAAATTCACACTTCCTCAGCAACCCTGCTCCTGAAGTCTCTTCTTCTCTCTGATTGGAAGATGTGGTAAGTGCCTCTCAGATCCTCCATTAACTAAGGATGCCACCAGAGTATTCTCATCATTTCTCACTTGGCTACTTTCATGGATTTCATCATCTCCAGACACTCCTCATTTTGCAAGATAAAATCAGTTTTGTAATCTACACCTCCTCAGAATATTTCCCATCCAAATAGTATGACTTCAACATGCTCCTCTTCTCCCGCTGTTCTCCATACCCCATAACTAAAATTTCTCTTTCCTTACCTCTCCCTCCTGGCTTCACAGACTCCCTTCAAGTCTCAGCTAAAATTCTACCTTCTTCAAAGTCTGCACTAGTCCCCTCATCAGCTAATGCCTTCCCCTTTCAGATTACAGTCATCTCTTCTGTATATATACATACATACATACATACATACATACATATATACATATATATATATGTATATGTATATATATATACATATACATATATATATGTATATATATATATATATATATATATATATATATATATATATATATTGTAGGTACCTAGTTATCTTAATGCTGTCTCTCCCATTAGAATATAACCTCCCTGAGGACAGAGATTGGTTTTGCCTTTCTTTGTATCCCCAGTACTTAGCACAATGCCTGGCATAATAAAGGCTACATATTTGTTAACTGACTGACAAAGCAGAACCAGAATAATTTATACAATAACAACTACATTATGAGGATGTATTCCTTAACATAGCCATTGTGTGAACTTGTTTTCTTTGATTATGCTTATTTTTGTGGGTTTTATTTTTTATTTTTAATTGGTAATGGGCTTCAGTGGGTAGAGAATTATTGATGGTGATGTCAAAATAAAAGAAAAAGAAAAAAAGATGAAGGCCATTGAATTTTTAAGGGCCAAGGGGAATTCAGAAAGCAGTGCAAATAAGGATACTTTTAAGTGTAACTAGTGGGATTTGTTATATGTTTTTTATTATATGAAGCATTTGGATTTTTTCATATGCATCAGTATGGGAAAAGATTCAGTTTCGCATGTAATCCTTTTTATGTTGTACTTTAAATATGGATATGCATATTTCTTTTGGTGTAAAATTCAGAATATGTTTAAGTGAATGAGAAAAAAAGATGCAGCAAGGGTAGACAGGTTTTTCTAGAATTGTGACTGTTAAAAGGATGAGAGATACAGGTTGAAACCTCGAGGGGAGGATAAGAAAAACGAAGTTTGTTTTTAAGAAGGCAGAGCCTGAGGCATGCTTGTAGACATTTGGGAAGGAGTCAGTACTTAGGGACAGAAAGAAAATTAAAAGGGGGAAGGATGTAGACATGAGGATAAGCTGCTGGGGCAGCAAGCAGGGGAAGGGGTCAAGGGCACAAAGGAGGATTTTGTTTTAGGTGAGGAATAGAAACACTTGATCAGAGGCTGGAGAGAAGAGGAGATGAGATCAAAGGATTTTTAGATACACAACAGGGGACAAGTATCTAACAGCAAATGGTTTCTGTTTTTCTTAATATTTTATGAAGATAAGTGAGGATGATGCTGAAACTTGAAGAGAAAAAAACGTTTAAAAGAAATGATATGAGGATGTGATAGAGGGATAATAGAAAAGAGTAAAAGAACTGCCTGTAGTAGTACAGCTCCAAATGAAACGAGATCTTATAAATATATATTGGGTGGGCTAGTCCACAGTCGGGGTTTTTATGCTTATATAAGAGACAGAGAGAAGAGAGGGAAGAGGGGAGAGAGAGAAATGGGAGAGGAGAGAGACACAGAAGTTGAGAGAGATAGGAGAGAGAGGGAGATGAAAAAAAGAGACAGGGAGAGACAGAGAGGGGAGAGGAGAGATAGAGAGACAGACAAAGGTAGACAGAGAGGGGAGAGTGGAGAGACAGAGAAGGAAAAGAAGAGAGAGAGAGAATAGAGAGAGAAACAGAGAAGAGTGAAAGAGAGAGAGAGAGAGAGAGAGAGAGAGAGAGAGAGAGAGAGAGAATTCTGCTATTGTAAGTGGGGGAGAGGAGTGAGATTATTCCTTCTAATCTGCATGTGTCTGTCAGGGAAGCTGAATTAGATTGTTAGGGGTGATAACTGATCTTGGGAAATGATCCCAGGCTTTTCAAACAGGACTTTAATCTGAATTTACTATTCTGAATTCCTTATCCTCATGACCCTTCATCAGTATTATTGAAGCTGGGGAAGAGATCGTACCCTGTTCCACAGCAAATCGTAGTCGGCGCAGCAGAAGCAGTTGTTGTTGTAGAAGTAAAAATTCTAACAGTAACCAGCATGTGTACGACCCTTTAAAGTATACAAAGCACTTTACATGTATGATCTCACTCACTCCTCACAACAAGCCCACGTGATTATTATGGTTGGTATGGCCATTTCACAGATGAGGATGCTGAGGTTGAGAAGTTAAATGACTTGCCAGTAGTTAGAACACTAGACGTCTTTGACTGGATTTGTCCAGTCTAACTCCAAGTCCAGCCCACCCTCCACTATGTCCCCTCATTGCAGACATTATATTATACTGTGTTTCAGTAAAGGACAAGTAGAGCAGAGCCAACAGTCATCTCACTAACTGGCTCCAGTTGACATCACCTAGTTTCTCTTTCCCAGTTTCCAAAATATTATCAAGGTTGTGAAATTGTGTTTTTTTCTTCTTTTAAGCAAGCCAGATTTAGTTACTCTCTGGTGTTACAAGATAACTCCACCCTTCCAAAAGTCACAGGTTTTTTTTTATTTGTTCTCAGAGAAACTTTACCACCTATCTGTGTATAGCTGACACTGCTACAAATGCAGTCATCTTGACCATTCACAATCCTCTTCTTCAGTCCGAAAGGGTGGTGTGTGTGTGTGTTATTATTTGTGAAGTCTATCTGATCTGACCCTTGGGCCTACAGTTTTAATAAAAAAAAAAATCCACATTTCCTCTAGCTGTGAACAGACTCTGGGATATTGCACAACAGTAAGGGAGAGCCATCAGAAATGACTAAAAACCTTAACAGTTGGAAAGGCATTTTTCCCCAGGCAGGAAAATTTATAAAAACTTTTGTACAGAATTTGGAAAATCATTGCTTTAAAAACATGCTTGATTTTCCTTTGAGAAACAAGTTCAAAGCAGTGTCAGCAGAAGGCCAGGCTTTCTTTTTCAAATGTGCCCCCAAACTGTCTGCATTGTAAATGATTTAGTCTTTTTAAAAATAATCAGCGGAAAATCCAGATGTAACAGTCACCGTCTGCAGAAATGCTGAAAGAGTACTTGGCTATTTTGATCTCCTAAGGGAGCTTTGTGAGTCTCTCCCTAACACATTTAGAAGAAAAATGCATTTGTTTCTTTCTACATCACAGAGCATTCTGGATCTTCTTGTCCATACCTTCTCAGCCATCCTCCCTTCCCTTCTCTTCCTTTATCACCCTGTACATTTTCTGTAGAAGATTGAATTGAACTCTAAGAATGGAAGGATGAACAGGTGAATGGGTATCTTTTGGATGAGGACTGTGTGTAATACTGGGGCTCCCCCAGCGAGAAGCTTTCAGAAGAGGCTTGGTCTTGAAGGTGGTAGTCATCATTAAAAATATTTTTAAGTGTCCCTCTGAACATAAAAGCATCCTGACACTACAAAGCAAGCTCAGCAGACATGGCCCTGACCTCAAGGGGATGTACAAGTTAAGACAGAACAATGTTACATAAACAGAATTTTTTCAGGGAAGTTAGTTTGCTTTGTGCATGACTGTTAGTGAGTCTTTAATAAAAGTCACATTTTTATTGTGCCTTTAAAGAGGGTGCCTTTCATTTATAACTTCCTTTAGTACTCATGATGACTAGGAGAGGTGGGTTAGTGCAAGGATGGGGACAGGGATTGGACTCACAATTTCCTTAACATGGGGAGCACTTGGTGAGCTTCTCCCTCTACCACTACAAGTGCCTCAAAGTCTTAGAGAGTTGCCTAGACCACTGTGAAATGGACTTACCAAGGGTCACCAAGGCAGTATGTGTCAGAGGTAAGACTCAAATCCAGGTCTTCTTAGCTACTTGGCCAATTTTTGCTCTTCATTACACCATGCAAAATATTACTTTTTCTGTTTTTGGAAATCAAAATGGAAGCTAAGACTCAAGAAAGCAAATGATTTGCTTCATGTCACATCACTACAAAACGGCAGAGCTGGAACTCAAACCCAGATCTTTTGAACACCAGAATCCAGGGCTTTTTCTGCTAAATCATGTGACTTCCTAATTAATGATGTTGTTTAGCCCTTTCAGTCATGTCCAACTTTACATGACCTCATTTGGGATTTTCTTGGCAAAGATACTAGAGTGGTTTTCCATTTTCTTTAATTCATTTTACAGATAAGGAAACTGAGGTGAAAGGATTAAGTGACTTGCCTAGGGTCACACAGCTTGTAAGTTTCTGAGGCCAGATTTGCAGTCAGAAGGATGAGTCTTCCTGACTTCAAGCCCAGCACTCTGTGCACTATGGCACCACCTAGCTGCCCCAATTTAGTGGTAACTGCTTCTTTTTTGCTTCCAAAATGGTCTACTTTTCCTAGAGTTAGTTCATTATGAAAAGTTCTGTCACAAAATTTCCTAAGCTACACAGCTAAGGAAGAGGATAGATTCTATAGTCCCACCCTCTGTCTAAATATGATTAAAAAGCTAAGCTGAGCAATAGCAACAGAACAGAACTTGGCAGGCAAATGACATGTATTTTCTTGACTTAGAATCTTAGAACAATCCTGGAAGAGACTATTAGGTGTTAGTTTTCTCTTTATATGAAGGGCTCATAAACTTAGAAACTTGGCATGGCTGACTTCCATTAACCTGTATGCCTCCCAAATAGTTCTGAATTCACCTCTGAGTTATTACTGATTAAATAAATTGCCTGTTCCCATTTTGAGCTTCAAGATTTTGTTAGCTAGAATAATTTAATTTTCCTTTTCTTTACATTACTAAGTAATCTACAAGTATCTAAGCCCTCTAATGAGTTCAGTTGTAAAACGCAAAAGTTGTGATCTTTAGCTCTGAGCAATTAACAGTTCAGTTGGAGAGAAAACACAAATATAAGGAAACACTCCTCCCACCCTCCCCAAATCAATACAAGACTAAACATGACTTGCTATAGATGATTAATGATGTTGGAGTCAGAAGTCAATTAACGACATCTAGAGTAGAAAAGGAAAGTTTCACAGAGGAAGTGGGATTGGAACAGGATAGGATTTAAACAGATAAAGAAGGGAGACATTCTAGGCAAAGGGAATAAGATGAACAAAAATACAGAGATGGGGAAAAGTATTGTGAGGTATGGAAGCTCAGAGGAGACTGCTCTAGTTAGTGCAGTACATACAAGATGAGAAGTATTATAAAATAACTTTATTAGATAGACAGCGTGGGGTTGAGTTATGGAAATCTTGGTAGAGGTTTTATATAGTAACAAATAGGAAACCATGGAAGTTTTCCAATGTGATGTGATATGGCAAAAGTGTTATTGAGATATAACATAGCAGTCAGTCAATCAATAAGCATTTAGTAAGTTCCCACAATGAGCTAGGCACTACGAATACAAAAGGATGAAAAAGACAGTCCCTGCCTTCAAGAAGCTCACAATATAAGAGGAATGAGTAAAGAAATAGGTGCAAGCAAGCTACATGCAGAATAAAGAGGAAATAATTCAGAGGGAAATTTTAGAATTTAGAGGAAATAGGAAAGGCTTCTTGTAGAAAATGAAATTTTAATTGGGACTTAAATGAAACCAGAGAAATCAGGAAGAAAGAAATGAAAAGAAAAAGCATTCCAGGCATGAAACAGGATATTCCATAGAATGGTCATAAGACCAGTATCACTGGATCTAAGAGTTTATAAATGAGAATAATGTGTAAAAAGATTGGAAAGGTGAAGGGGGCTAGGTTATGAAGAGCTTTGAATATCAAGAAATTTTGCATCTGATCCTGGAGGAAATAGGGAACCATTGGAGTGGTGGCATTAACATGATTGGACCTCCACTTTAGGAAAATCATTTGGGCAGCAAATATTGGATTAGAGAGACTTGTGGCAGGCAGACCCGTCAGCAGCCTATTTGCTAATCCAGACATCCATAGGTAGGAGCAAAGACTGTGAGTAGTGGTAGTAATCAAGGCTGAGGCTTGGCAGGGTGATGATAAGGGGCCAATGGACTCACGGTATAGAGTCAAACCAGTTCACTAAGGGATCAAGACGAAGAAAAGCGGAAACAGTGACTAATACAAGGATAAAGGCTTGTTGGAAAAGTGAGCAGTGAAAGTGAATGATTCTTTTGGAAAGTTTGCCAATGAAAGAAATAAGAGAAATAGGACAAATATTAAAGGATCAAGAGAAGGTTTATCAAATGGGGATATAACAACATCACGTCTAATATATGGTTCTTTGATTCCCTAGTTACAAAAATGACTTTAATGGCATTGATATGCCTGATTACAGCAGACTTTAACACAGTTTAATTTTTTTAAGAGAAGTAAAGGTAAGTTCTATTTATCAAAAAGTGATGAAAAGCTTCACATTTAAAGGTAGCCAGTGACCTCTGGCCACAATTTGTTCTCAAATCCCTCTCCTTTGAAGACAATCAAAGACTGAATCTCATCTGGTTGACTTTAAGTTTGAGTATGTAACAAAAACTTTCCCAATAGGTTTGAGAAATGTCACCTATAGTGTTACAAATAAAAGTCTGAGGCCTAGTTCCTTTCCTGGTACTGGTACACAGGTTCTGAAAAAAATAAACCATATACAATATATATCTCTTTGCATGGTTTGTGAATTGTTAAGAATGAATTGTGCATACTGCAGTGCCCTTGACTCCACCAAAGCGAGGAACTTAAAAAAAAATTGAAAAGTTCTTCATACCTTAGAGTTGGGCTTATCTATGAACCACGGTGATCAACCTAATTTTACTTTTTTGTGTAATAAATTTTAATTTTATTTAAAAAAAAAGATTTATTTTTAGTTTTCAACATTCACTTTTATAAAATTTTGAGTTTTAAAATTTCTTTCTTTCCTTGCCTTCTCCCTACCCAAGACTGTGCAATCTGATATAGGCCACACATGTATGATCATATTAAACATATTTACACATTAGTCAAGTTGTAAAGAAGGAGAACCCATGAGGAAAACCATGAGAATAAAAAGGAAAAATAGTATGCTTCAAACTGTATTCGGACTCCATAGATCTTTCTCTGGATGTAAATAGCATTTTCCATTAAGAACCTCTTGGAATTGTCTTAGATCAATGCATTGAAGAGAAGAGTTAAGTTTATCAACATTAGTCATCACACAATGTTGCTGTTACTGTGTATGATGTTTTCCTGGTTCTGCTTATTTCACTTAGTATCAGTTCATGCAAGTCTTTCCAGGTTTTTTTGAAATCCAACTGTTGATCATTTCTTACAGCACAATAGTATTCCATTACATTCATATGCCACAATTTGTTCAACCATTCCCCAATTCATGGGCATTCCCTAAATATCCAATTCTACACCAGCACAAAAAGAACTGTTATAAATATTGTTGTACATGTGGGTCTTTTCCCCATTTTTATGACCTCTTGGGGATATAGAGATAAAAGTGGTATTGCTGGATCATGGGGCATGCATAGTTTTATAGCCCTTCGTGCATAGTTCCAAACTGCTTTCCAGAATGGTTGGATCAATTCACAACTCTACCAACAACACACTATTCTTCCAATTTTCCCATATCTTCTCCAACATTTATCATTTTCCTGTTTTGTCGTCTTAGCTAGTCTAATAAGTGTGATACGGTACCTTGGAGTTGTTTTAATTTGCATTTCTCTAATCAGGAGTGATTTAGTACATTTTTTCATATATCTATAGATAGCTTTCATTTCCTCTTCTGAAAACTGCCTGTTCATATCCTTGATCAATGCGATTTTAAAAGCTTAGGTTTATGTCATCACGCCTACTATTAGAATGCGTCTTGTCTACAGTAGAAATGTTACCTAATTGTAGCCATTCATAATAATATGTTTCATTTGTATAATGATTTTAAATGATAGGAATTACCTCATTTGAAATTTTCACCATGGTCATTGTTATTGATATTGAAATTAAATTTTAGGAGCCAAAAACATTTTCAGCCTCTTCCTTAATATCCAGGCCATTAACAATCTAGAGTCCAGTTTTTTATCCTCTGAGACTCATTGTGCCTTGGCTCAAGAGAGTTCTTTCCTGCAGAGTCACCTTTCTAGGTGTGTTCAACAAAATCTCCATTCCAAATTGGCAGAAAAAGAATCCTCTAATTTGGCAGTAATATCTATTTCCTTCTGTCTCTTTCCAATAATGTTAAATCATGAGCTAATGACCATGGGGTATCAACAACAAGATGTGATGCTGAAAATAAATGAACATCAGTGGTTAGTGACTTGGGAAGAGTCATAAGATCACAGATTTAGAATTTAAAAAGATCTCGGAAGTTACCAAGTCTAAGTCCCCTAATTTTACAGATGAGAATCTAAGATTAAATGAGTTGCCCAAAGGTCACAAGAGCAGTAATACTCAGAAGCAGGGTTTGAATTCAGGCAGAGCTAGTTCTCTTTCCATCAATTTGCACATATTAACTGCTTACTATGTGCCAACCACTGTCCTAAGTACTAGGGAGGAAGAAAGGAAGGAAGGAAGGAAGGAAGGAAGAAAGAAAGAAAGAAAGAAAGAAAGAAAGAGAGAGAGAGAGAAAGAAAGAAAAGTAGGAGGATCTGTGTTGACAGTTCAGATCTCATCTCTACTTCTAAGAGATAAGTTTTTGGTTTGATGGGGGCCACACTGAGTAATACCCAACAAAATGTTATAAAAGTTAGGTTCTAAGGAAAATCACAGTTTAATACAATCTGATCCTTCAAGAAGACAAAGAAATAGGAAGACCTAGAAAGACAGCTAGGATCAAGAGCTAGGATCCAGAAATCATTTCCGTAATCAGAGGATAAGAAGAGAGAGCGATGCTAGGGTAGGTTAAGAAAATACATTGAGGTACTTCTAAAATTCTCTACAATTATAGGGCAATGGGACACAAACTAAGCATCCCTGCTTTTCAGTTGAGGGGTTCCATGACAACTGTTCCCCAAGCTGGTTAACCTGATAGATTACCCCACCTCACCCTAATCTGTGTGCTTGGAGTCAGGGTAGGCCAAGACAAATGACCACATAGTAGTGTGAATTAATCTATATTTCTTTTTTTCTGAGATTATCTTTACTCTAGTTAACAACCTATGAATTATACAGATATAAACAAACAAACAAACCTATTCAACTCTTTCGCCTTTGAGTCATTGCACCTGACATACATATTTGCAAGAATGCCTTTTTCTACTTCCGTCTGCCAAAACTCTCCTTCAAAACAAGGTTCAATATACTTCCATGATACTTTCCAAATTAGTAAATTTATATTTAATCCATCAATACTAAGGGTTTTGTTTTGTTTTGTTTTTACACAGCACTATTCTAAGCACAGGAGCGGGAGAGAGAAAAAAAAATTAATGTAAATCCTTCCTATGAGAAACTTAAATTGTAAATAGGGAAACAACTAGGCCATAATTTGAAGAAAATTTACAAGTACAATCTTTTTTTGGTAAATTTTATTTATTTTATTCTGTATTTAAGAAAAGACACAAGCATTTCTATAACATGGAAGAATAAAAAAACATGATTGTGCATGAAACTGCAAATCTATTATGTACAACTTGCTATTCTTTTTAAATATATAATGTAGTTATCGTGTAACTTTTATCCCCTTATTTTTTCCCCCTTACCCCTGCCCTAGAGATGGCTACCATTAGATACAAATATGTTATGTAAAATCATTCTATACCTATTTCTATTTGTCAATTCTTTCTCTGGATTCAGATACTGCCTTCCTTCATACATCTTTTGCAGTTAATTTGGGTATGGCATAATAGTCAAAATGACTTAGTCATTCAAAGTTGCTCTTGAAATAATATTGTTATGTATATGTTTTCTTGTTTCTGTCCATGTCACTCTTCATTATTTTATGTAAACCTTTCCACGTTTTTCCTAAGATCATCAAGCTCATTATTTCTTATGGTACAGTCACATTCTATCACGATCATATACCACAACTTTTTCAACCATTCCCCAATTGATAGGCAGCCCCACAATTTCCATTTCTTTGTCACAAAAAGAGAACTGTTATAAAAAGAATAATGACATAGGGCTTGGTGCCTGCCATACTGCCTGAAATTCCTTCCAATAGATTGGTGCCTTTGTTACATGTACTAAGAGGAAGGGAAACCATGTGGGTGGAAGGAAGAAAACAAGCATTTGTTAAGCATTTATTATGTGCCAAACACATAAGCTCTGGGGATGTAAATACAAGTAAAAAGAAAAGCAATCCCTGCTTTCAAAGAGCTTTCCTTCCAGTTGGGGAAGACAACACACAAAAGGGTGTTAAAAAGCAAGGAGCAAGGAAGGCTAGAGGCACTCATGTAGGAGACTGGTGCTAAAATCTGGAATTCAGGAACAGAGTGATGAAAGAAATAAACTCCAGACTGGAATTCTCCACAAAACAGATGCTCCAGGAGAAACTTACTAATGGGAGGGGGGGATAGGCTTTATACATGGATGTTCCAAGTTGACAAGGCCACAAGGATGTTTAGATGTTCCAGGGTGAGGGAACCCCTGACATTGAGGGAAGTTGCAGGATGAGACAAAATGATCTAAAACTCTGCAAGAAAGAGAATAAATGTCAACCTGGCCATGAAGGATAGCCTCAGAACAGCACTAGTACCCACAGAATGTTCACAGACCCAGAGGAAGACTTCCGTTATCAAGGATTTATAGAACATAGAAAAGAAATATAGGATAAGAAGGAAAGTTAGGTTGTGCCCTGAACCTATGGAGGGAATGTTCACATTGGCAAGATCATCTATCCATTGAAAAGTAAGATTCGCGTCTTGTATTTCTTTTATATATATTTTGGAGATGTGTAATTTTACTAAGCTAAAGCAGTCTGTGCTTAGTAAATGCCTGATGAATTGTCTCCTTTATTATTTAGCATAAGTGATTCCAGTAGTTTTCCAGTCGCCAGCAGAATTAAGCAAAACTTTAATTTTCATTCCTTTATTTATTTTCTCTCCTCATCTCACATCACTCATATGTCTTCCTCCACTATGTCGTCTTTTATTCTTGTCTTTTGTAAAGAAATGGACCTTCTCAGGATTAAGGTGAGTCTTTCTCCAATGTCCCCTTGACTCTAGTGTTTTGTTTATATTCCTAGTGCTTAGCACAGTGCCTGATGTATAGCAAGACCTTACTATTGTAGTAAACGCCTGTTAACCTTCCTTTACCAAAACCAGGGACACTGGTTTTAAAATAGAGTAAAAGGAAAAAAGAAAAAGAAAGATTTCACTTTTCCAGATCCTGAAAAAGACTAATAAAGAAATAGATTTGAAAATCTTTTGCATCAGGACTCATAAGACCATGCTTCCTTAACAAGTGTTGGAGAACAACTCACTGAGTAAAGGGTTAAACATGGATGTTTTGTAATATGATTTACTCAATAAGGATTCAATGTGCATGGACTGTTAGTCACTGAATACATTGATGAAGAGCTACCTTTATTTTTTACTTTCCTATCAAAGATTAGAAAGGGAAATGGTGAGGTAGGCAAAAGTTAAACTCAATGTAATATTAAACAGTGACTTTAGTTTCTGGAATACTCTTTACATTGAACAAGTACATAGAAACTATAAATATAAGCAGCCTCTGGGACCTCTGGAACTTGTGGTTCTGTTTAAAGGGAGCCTCTAAGTCTTCATAGTGGATGCCTCAAGTACATCATTGCTTATTTCACAAAACCAGTATGTTTATATTATATAAACTCAATTAGGCCCTCATTTCAGCAAGGTAATTCTATTTATACTTCCCTAATGGGTTTGCTTTGGTATTCACCACAGTGACTATTTCAAACCTTTCCATCTTTCCTCAAGCCTATCACAAGCCACTTTTCCTTTACCCTCTCAGATGAAGACCTTGTTTCATATTTCACTGAAAAAAATTGAGGCCATTCACTGAGAACTTCCTCCCCTGCCTCTTATATCACTCAGATATCTTCCACTATTTTGTCCTTCACCTCTATTTCACAGAAGAGTTGTCTCTTTTCCTTGCTTAGGTAAACCCTTATATATGTACCCTTTATTCCATTCTATATCATCTTCTCCAGTAGATTGCCCCCTCTGTCATTCCCCATTCACTTAATAATCTTCAATATCTTCCTATCTACTGGTTGTTTCTGGGTTACCTTCAAATATGTTCATATTTCCCCCATTCTTAAAAAAAATACCCTCTTTTGATCCCACTATCTCTGCTAGGTATTTTGCTATATCTTTATTTCTTTGTAGCTAAATTTCTTGGGAAAGTGATCTGCATTTGGTACCTCCACTTAATCTCCTCTTTCTTCTAAACCTTATGCAATCTACCACTGACTTCATCATGAAACTGGAACTATTACCATCTACCAAACATTTAAAGAACAATTATTCCAATACTATGTAAACTCTTTGGAAAAATAGGGAAATGAGTACTGCCAAATTCCTTTTATGATACAAATATGGTATTGATATCTAAACCAAAAAGAACAAAAAAGTAAAATAAAATAATAGCGGAGAGATTACAATGATTTATCACAAGGATAATATACTATGACCAGGTGATATTTATATCAGGAATTAAGAGCTTGTTCAGTATTAGGAAAACTAATAGTATAATTGACCATACCAATAAGGAAACCAACAGAAATATATGATTATCTCAATAGATGCAAAAAAAAGCTTTTGCCAAAATACAGCACTCATTACTATTAAAAATGTTAGAGAGCATAGGAACAAATGGAGCTTTCCTTAAAATGATAAGTAGGATCTATCTAAAACCATAAGCAAGCACCATCTGTAATGGAGATAAGCTAGAAATCTTCTCAGTAAGATCAGGGGTAAAACAAGGATGCCCATTGTTACCACTATTGTTTGATGTTGTACTAGAAATCTTAACTTTAGAAATAAGAGGAGAAGAATAGATTAGGTATAGGAATTGATTAGGTTAGCAAGACATAGTAGTAAATAACTACAGTAATCTACTGTTTGATAAACCCAAAGACTTTAGTTTCTGGGATAAGAACTCACTATTTGACAAAAATTGCTGGAAAAACTGAAAAATAGTATGGTAAAAACTATACCAACATCTCACATCTTATACCAAAATAAGATCAAAATGGGTACATGATTTAGACATAAAGGATGATACCATAAGCAAATTAAGAGACCCAGGAATAGTTTGCTTTTCATATCTATGGAGAAGGGAGGAATTATGACCAAATAAGAGATAGAGAACATTATGAAATGCAAATGAATAATTTTGATTACACTTAATTAAAAGGTTTTATGCAAACAAAACCAATGAAACCAAGATTAGCAGGAAAGAAGAAAGATGGGAAAAAATTTTTACACCAAGTATTTCTGATAAAGTCATCATTTCTCAAATATTTAGAGAAGTGAGTCAAATTCACAAAAATATAAGTCATTCTTCAATTGATAAATGGTCAAGGGATATGAACAGGTAGGTTTCAGATGAAGAAATCAAAGTTATCTATAGTCATATAAAGTGTTCAAAATCACTATTGATTAGAGAAATGCAAATTAAAACAACTCCAGGGTATCATCTCACACCTATCAGATTGACTAATATGACAAAAAAGGAAATGATAAGTGTTGGAGAAGATGTGGGGAAATTGGGACACTAATGCATTGTTGGTGGAGATATAAACTGATACAAATATTCTCAAGAGCAATTTGGAGCTATGCCCAAAGGGCTACAAAACTGTGTATATGCTTTGATTCAGAAATATCACTTCTAGGTTTGTATCCCAAAGAGATCATAAAAAAGAGAAAAGACTCTATATATGCAAAAATATTTATAGCAGCTCTTTTTGTGGTGGCAAAATATTAGAAATTGAGGGAATGCCCATCAATTGGGGAATGACTGAACAAGTTGTGGTATATGAATGTACCAAAATACTTTTTCTCTATAAGAAAAGATGAGCAGGCAGATTTCAGAAAAAAAACCTGGAAAGACTTACATGAACTGATGCTGAGTGAAGTGAGCAGAACCTGGAGAACACTGTACACAGTAACAGTAACACTATGCAACGATCAACAATGACAGCTCTTCTCAGCAATGCAGCGATCCAGACAAATTCAAAAGACTCATGACAGAAAATGCTACCCACATCCAGAGAAAGAGCTATGGAGTCTGAAGGAAGATTGAAACATATTATTTTCACTATTTTGTGACTTTTCTCTTTTGTTCTGTTTCTTCTTTCACAACATGGCTAACGTTTCCATTACTGCACATGTACAACCTGTATCAGATTGTTAACTGTCTTAGAGAAGGGTAAGGGAAGGGAGGAGAAGAGACAGATTTGGAACTCAAAATCTCATAAAAAATGGATAAAAAACTTTAAAAACTATCTTTCCATTTAATTGGAGAAAATAAAATACTATTTTCAAAAAAGGGAAGGCAAAAGAAAGTATTACCAGCAGAGTCAATAGATTGCAGAGTTATCTGCAATTATCTGTTAATTGCCAAACCAAATGGCATTTTCTCAATCCTCAAACTTGACTTCTCTACACCTTTGATGTTGCTGATAACCCGCTTCTCCTGAATATTTTCTTCTTTCTAGGTTTTTTTTTTCTTGATACTGTTCTAGCTTTCCTGTTATCCTTTCTTCCTGACTTTTCTCATTCTTTCTTGCTGCATCTTCATCCACACTATGCTCACTAATCGTGGATTACTCCCAAGGCTTGGTCCTGAGCCCTCTCTGGTACCATCTCGCTTGGTCATCTAATCGTCTCCCACAGGTTCAATTCTTATCTCTTTTTGGATGATTCCCAGATCTATATTTTCAGCCTAATCTTTCTCCTGAGCTGGTCTCCTATCACTAGCTACCTTTTGCATTCTTTACCTTGATGTTTCATAGAAATCTCAAGCCAAATGAGTCCAAAATAGAACTCCTTATATTTGCACACACACCCCAAAACTTTCTTCCCCTTCCCAATTTTTTTGTTATTATCAAAAGTAGTGCCATTCTCCCACTCACTCAGGTTCACACCCTCAATGTCCTCCTCTACTCTTCACTCACACCCACCCCTCATATTCAGTCTAGTGCAAAGTCTTGTTTCTACCTTCAGAATCTCTCTCGTATATGTCACCCTTGCTCTACTCACACTTCCTTCCAGGCTTTCATCACTTCACTCCTGTATTATTGCAATAGCCTTCTGGTTAACGTCCAAACCTCAAATCTTCCCTCACTCCAATTCATCCTCAACTCAGATGTCAAAGTGATCTTTCTAAAGCACAAGTCTGATCATGTCACCCCTCTATTCAGTAAAATACAATGACTCATGATTACCTCAAGAATCAATGATAAAATTCTGTTTTGCATTTAAAACCATTAAAAACCTGACCTCTTTCAAACTTCCAATTTTAACATTTCACTCCCTTCCATGTATTCTGTGGTCCAGTGATAATGGCCTTTTTTGCTGTTACTCACATAGGACACTCCATCTCTCAACTTCGTGCCTTTTCCCTGCCTGTGTCTGGAATGATATTCTGCCTCATCTCTGACCCCTGGTTTCCCTGGCTTTCTGTCAAGTCCTGGCTCATATTTCACTCTCTCCCCACAAATAACTCACTTCTGAATTGTTATTGCCTTCCATTAATTCTGTCTAAATTTTATATGTACAAGTATTTTTAAGTGATCTCTCCCATTAGAATGTGGGCTCACTGAAGGCAAGGGTGTGTGCATTACTTTGTATTCTTAGCACAAAGTGCAGGGCCTGACTTTATGTGTGTATGTGTGTGTGTATGTATGTATGTATGTATGTATATATCTCCAATACTTAACAAATGCTTGTTGACTGAATTTTTCTGGCCTAAAACTAATTTCTAAACAAATTATGTCATATCATGTCATATCATATTATTATATCTATCTATCCCTTTCAAGAGTGTTATTGAATATTATTGAGTCTTATTAAATATGGTCTAAATACTTCTCTTAACAAATGTTTGCATTTTTTAAAACATAATCCTTATCCCTTCACATAAATCCAAGGGGTCATGTCAAAGTCTCCAATGGATAAAACAAGAAAATGTAAAAGGATTTTTACTTGAGAAATAATTGCCAAGTAAGAAGAGCACACTTTGAAAATACAATAAAAAGTGCACTTCTCATAGAGCATTTGTGTTTCGTTAACCCTTAATTCATTCTTTTATTGGGCTTCTTTCAAATAAAGTTGTCTAAAAATGAAGTAGAAACAGTCACTCTGAAAAACTGTAATCATGGAATATATATAACTATGTAATCTTAGAATGCATCCTATTTCTTTTTCTACAAAGATGCTTGGCAACTTGTTCAGTTTCTCAGCTAGTACATCCCATCTATATTATCTACAAGTGCACTAAATATTGTTTCAGTGGTTGTGGAAGGAATTGAACTGATGGTTAATTTTGACCTTAATGAAATATAATAGTCACTTATATCTCATACTTCATTTTCTCGTGGTTTTCATAAAATAAACATAATAAACATAATGTGTATGTATGTATGTGTATATCATACCCGTATGTGTGTATATAATGTATGTATTACATGTGTACATGTAAATATATGCATGTGTACAATAAAATATATTACATTGTATGTATGTGTAAGTTATGTATACATGCTTATGAAATGGGAGGAAAAAGGAGAAAAAGGGAAAAAAGGAGGAGTAGGGAAAAGAGAGACAAAAAGAGAGAGAGACTTGCCTATGGTCAGGAGAACATAAAACTGAGTCCAACTGTGATACACATTTATAAAAATATAAACAATGTATGTACATATGTGTGTACACATATGTGCACCTACATACTGACACTGGCAAAGGATTGCCCAGTAAGGTGTGCCTGCATCATAGGAGTCTCTGTGTTCTATGAACAAAGTATAACTAGAGTAGCTCCAAAAAATGTGACTTGACTGTTCTAAATGTTCCCGAGAACTATCTGTGTGTGACCTATAGTAAAGCCTTCTGAGCTTGTATTGTCAGATACAGTGTACCTTGTGTCTATCATAGTGTTATTTTTTTTTGGTCCTCCTTCAGAATGAAGAACAACAATGAGCAAGTGATAAACCAATCTATGTACACATTCATACATGTACATATATGTTTGTATTAGAGATGTTAATGAAATAGCAAAAAACTGACCTTAAAAATACATAAACACATGCATATATGTGTATACAGATATATACACAAACATATATATGTCCAGGTATGGCTAAAATCTATTAACTTCCCCTTACCTTTTGTTCATATAGATTCAATATATAGGTGTGTATATATGTATGCATGTGTATATATATGCACACACATATACATGTGTGGATGCATATAATGTATGTTTGAGCATGCATATGCTCATACATGCATACAAATATATTATACACATCCATGTAAATATATGTAATTGAGTTTTAGTTTATCCAATACACACATAGAATTTCATATTGCTTAAAAAACTGTCAGTCTCTTTTAGTGCATTGGTCATAAGAATAATTAGTGAATTGCTATTTAGAATCATACTTTGTTTTGAATGCACAAAGTTACTTATTTTTTCCTATTCAGTTAAATTAAAAACTGAAAGGCAATGGAACAGTCATAACCATTGCATTAAGTGCCAGCAAAAATAGGCCATCTTTGTGATACTGCTCTTTGTGTGTTCTTAGATGTTCTGTTTTGTAGGATGTTGGGAGCAATCTTCTTCACTGAGACAAAGTCATTGCCCAAAAATCTGTCCATGAGTCCAAAGCGTGAAGATATCACTTGACATGACCTCAGGGTGAGGGCCTATTTTAGTTTAACATCAGAAAGCAATACATTTTTATTAAGGGAAATGACATTAGAGAAGATATATTATAAGTATTGATTTTATGCTTTCAGACCACCAGGCTTTCCATCTGTCTTGCAGCTGTTTTCTACACATCTCATCTCCCATATTAGAATGTGTTTCCTGAGTGCAGAGACTACCTTACTTTTCTATTTGTATCTGAACACTTAGCACAATGCTTTGCATATTCATATTTTTAAGATTTAATTTCCATTAATACTTCCATTTTCTCCCTTTCTTCCTCCTTTCTTCCTTCCTCCTTGTCTTCCTTTCTTTTTTCCATCATATCTCCTTTCCTTCCTTCTTTCCTCCCTCCTTCCATGCCTCTCAGGGAGTATTAGTCAGCTTTCTAATTAATCCGGTTAAATCCCCAATATAGTAGGAGACAGACAGTCAAATCACTCGTGGCATCCCATGTTGAAGATTAGAATATGAGGTCACTCTGGTTAATCACTTTCCATTCAATTTAGTGCAATAATCTACATAGAACTTACTTCTTGACTGGTATCTTCATACATCCACTTTCCTTGCTGCCTATACAGCTTTCTTTCTCTTATCTCTGCCATGACCTAACCCTCATACCTGGCTATTAGAGCCAACCTATTATCAGCAATTCCAAGACTCCAAGAAGCTGTCATTAAAACATATGCATAGAGTACATGTATACAAGTTTTTCCTGTTTAACAATTCCACAAACATTAATTAATCCCCAAAGTATATGAGGCACTGTGCTAGGCACTACAGATAGAAAGACAAAAATAAAAGAGACTGTTATCAAGTTGCTTATTTTCTACTAGGGATACAATATTTATAAATATCAATAAATATTAGATAACTTCAGATGGAAGAAAGTTCTGACAATTGAGGGTAATAAATAAAGTTTTATAAAAGATATGGCACCTAAGCTAAACTTTTAAAGAAGGTAAGGTTTTGAGATGAGTGATCATCCTCAAAATAAGGGGGTAGGGAGGAAACTTGCAAGAGAAAATCTTGAAGAAAAATGCTAAAGAAATGAGTAAGCAAATAAGAGAACTCAATAAAAGGAACAGATGCTATTAAGTAAAAGAAAACAAGGGAAATTCTCCAAGAGAAAGGAATAACAACTACACCTATAGAATTAAGAATATAACAACTGCAAGAACATTGAGATTAGATTAATTAAAGTTCAATAGTCAATGCTCAACTTACTTAAAGCTCAATAAAGTAATGAAGAAACACAGAGGTGGCAATTAGGCTTTTTAAAGAAGAATTTTAAAAGATAATGAAGTTAAGCTACTTGAAATAGCTTTTGGAAAATTTTAAAGAAATATGTAGTGAAAAAATAGAAAACAAATTCAGAGATAGAATAGCAAATATCAGAACAAAATAAGAAAACAATATTATAAAAACATCAGGTCTCTACAGCAAAAAGACAATGACCTTGAAGATGGATATGAGATAAACTGAGAAGTATTAGACTTGCAGGAAAACACATACACACGTGTGTGTGTATGTATGTGTGTGTGTGTGTGTGTGTGTGTGTGTGTGTGTGTGTGATATATACAGGGTAGATTTAACTCACCTAGAGTTTAACAGGAGGACTTTAACTAACCTAGAACTGTGTTTTCAAGTAACAGAGTTTCAATTTTAAAGTAAAAAAAAAAATATTACAGCCTACAGAAAGCAGTTTCCATACCAAAGAGCAGCAGTTGGAGTCACACAGGACTTTTCTATTACAGTAAAACAATGAAAATGTTGAGATATTGTTGGCTTTCCAAAAAGAAAGGAAATAATCTTAAACCTCCAAATAGCATAACCTACAAAGCTGAGCATGTAATTTTATGATGAAAGAGGAATGCTGAAAAGAATCATAAATGTTCAATCATCTAAGAAAACTACAAATTTAAGGATAGGTGGATACATAGGTGATAAATAGAGGTATAGATAGATAGAACATGTCTTAAGCTCTTACTATGTGCCAGGCACTGTGTTAAATGATGAAGATACAAAGAAAACATGACCTCTGCCTCAAAGGAGCTTACATTATAATGGGGGAAAACAACACAGAAAGGAAAACTGAAGTGTGGAGCAGGGATGGGGGGTGGGAGGAGGGTGTTGCATTAGACAAGATGTAAGAATCTGAAGAGTCAAGATCAGATAAACGAGAAAAGTGAATATAAGCAGGTCTGGACACTTCCTTCCACAAGTAGAGGGTCCAGGTGTTAATAGACTAGTAGGAAAATAGGGTCTCAAGACTGAGATGTCTGCTAAGACAATGGTGAAAAAGTCTGGAGACTCAGAAAGGATAACTGAAAGAGAGAATAGGCAGGACATTTTCTAAGCACTAGGAATAAAAGGAAAGCACCACCTTCCCCCCGATAAAAAGCACAAAAACCCCCTCTAACCTCATTAAGTTCACATTCTAATGAAGAGACAACATGAAGATAACTAGGTACAATCAAGATATATACAGCACAGACAAAGGTAATCTGATGAGGGGAAGAATTAATGGACAGAAGTGGTATTGGCTTCCTGAAGAGGTTAGAATGGAACAGATCTTTAAGGAACCCAAGAATATTAAGAGGTAGAGGTGAGAAAGCATTTCACACATGGGAGACAGCCAATATAAAAGAAATAATTGGGAGACAGAGTGCCCTGTTTAAGCATCATCAAGTTGGCGAGTGGACCTGACTTGTAGAACATTTGTAAGGCAGCAGGATATAAGGAGGATGGAAAGGTAGGAAGAGGCCAAGGTATGTAGAGCATTAAATGACAAACAGAAGACTTTCCTTTAAATTCTAAATGATGATTTTTGACAAGTGAGTCAAGAAAGAACCCTAGAGTTGTAATCCATAAAGCACACATTCAATTCATTCATTCGTTCCAACAACGGGTGTGTTTTGGGTGTGCCATAGGGATAGAAATGCCAAAGAGATTATATAGAAGATTTGAGTAAAAGCAGACTCTAGGTATATGAGTCTGAACTAAATAAGAGTTGGGGTGGGGTATGTATGTATATAACAATATACATAGAGATAGACGTATTTGAAAAAAAATCAACTGTGGTATTTTGTGCTGATTTTTAAAAAGTAAATCATATCCAGAAATGTGGATTTAGTTTAATCATAGGAAATGTAGGAGGAAGAGAAGAATGCCTGTATTAGAGGTTTAAGAATGATGTTGTTATGTTTAAAGCAAACATACTGAAGGTACTGTAACCTCAAAATTCCAATCCAGTGTGCAACAAAAGCATACCGGTGCAGTCTGATCAACTTTTTAGGGAAGCTGGTGGTCCCTAAGAAATTGGATCCAAGACTTGCCTCTGTAGCCACGGACCCCTGCTGTCTGAGGGTCAGGTATATTTATGGAAAATAAGAGCACTAAAAATACAATGGGGCAGCATAGTTCTGTGATTGGTCAATTCAAAAAAGGGGAAGATTATATGATTGGTCAAGGGGAGGAATTCCATGTTTGACCACAGGAAGGAGCCAAAAGAAGTAAGTCCCATATTTGGTCAAATGTAATGTCCCCCAGTCACCTGCTTATTTAATCAGTGAACAGGCAATGAGATTCTGGGACTTTCCACTGTTTCAACCATTTGGTGCATAGAAAACAAGAAACTGAAATTTTTTAGATCACAGCAACCAAGAGTATTAATTGGGGGTGGAGGGACAGTTTAACAGGTCTTACTGTTGATATAACAAACTATAAATCTACATGTTATTAACTTGTCTTATAAATCATTTTAAAGGAATACAATCATCTATACATCATGGACTAATTAATTCTATCTTACGTAAGTCTCATTCTGACATTAATCAACTTAAACCAACTCACTCATGCAATCACTGAAACTTACTAAAACACAATGAATTGAATAGATACTGATCAGAATAAGGGTATGAAAATTATTCCCACAGTACCTAGAAGGGACTTTTTAAATTTAATTTTAATACAGCAAGATTATATGAGGAAAAACAAACAAGTATAACTTGGAAATTTAATGCACTAAACTGATGGGGGAAAATGATGAATTCCATTTTTGTTTGTTGTAGAGTCATTTTTCAGTCATGTCTTACTCTTCATGATCCCATTTGGTGTTTTCTTGGCAAAGATTTTGGAGTGGTTTGTCATTTCCTTCTCCAGCTCATTTTACCAATGAGTAACTGAGGCAAACAGGGTTAAGTAACGTGTCCAGGATCATTTAGCCAGGAAATATTTGAGGCAGAATTTGAACTCATGAAAAAGAGTCTTCCTGATTCCAGGTGTGGTATTCTAACCTCTCTGCCACCTGTTGGACAAGAAAGTACAACCTGAGGGTAGAGCCAAGATAGAGAAGTAGCAAGCAGTAGTACAGTAAGCTTCTCCCTCACCCAAACTCCTTGAAATAACTTTAGAAAATATATCAGACTAAATTAATTTTAAATGTCATTTTTCCCAGGCCAGATAAACACAGAAAGACAACTGATTCTGATAATTTGGGAGTAACTGGCGGTTGAGGTGGAAATCATCATAACCTTCACAAAAGTGTCTACTCTTTCCTAAAAATCTGTGATAGAGGAGAGAGAAGATAGTATACTCTAACATGCACCCTAAAATTTGGAAGAGAAAATTCAAAGGGTTTAGAGGAAAGGTAGCTAGGGTAATATGGACTAAAAGTCTGCAGGGGAAAATCAGCAGAGCAAGAGTAGCAAATTTTCAGGAATCATATTATGACATTACAAAGCTGAACAGTTCACATAGACTACTGCAAGGGCCTTTTGGCTGGCCTCCCCATCTCAAGTCTATTCCCATACAGCCTTTGCTGAAATGCTAAATGGATCTTCCTAATGCACAGATGATCATTACCGTGTCATTCTCCTCTCATACCGCCCCCCAACCTACTCACTAAATTGCCAGTGGTTTCCATATTATATTTAGAATTAAATATATAATTGTCTGTTTGTCTTCAAATCCCTTTGTAGTCTGGCCTCTTCTTACCTTTCCAGTCTTCTTACACTTTAGTTGTTACACATACTTCGTGTATCTGTGATTCTAGCTTTCTCACTATTCTTCACGTAAGACAGGCCATCTTCCAGCTCTGAATTTTCACTACCTAAGATTCTCTCCTTCCATATATCTGTCTCCTGGTTTCCCTGGCTTCCTCCAAGTCTTAGCCAAAATACCAGCTTCTACAGGAAGTCGTATGTGTGTGTACATATGTTTGTATGCATTCATGCATGTATACATGAACATGTGTACAAACACATGCATACACATTTTATATATAGACAGTTCATACACTGTTGCTTGCATGTTATCTTCTTCATTAGACTGTGAGTTTTTTGAGATCAGAGAATATGTTGGGTCTTATTTCCCAGTATGATTTAATATGGTTCCTGGCATGTAGGTATTTAATAAATGCTTCTTAATTAACAGACTAACTCAGCTATAGAGGAACACTGTGACATGTGAAAATCCAAACAGAGAAATCACCAACAAAATTATAATTTTATAAGATATGTACAGAAAATAGGAGCAAAGGCAGGTAACAGGCTATAAATATAAGAACCTAGCACAGTTGTCTTAGATTCCTGTCAGGAGAAAATTGCTTAAGACAAAATAAAGACAGGTTTGCTTGTTTGTTTTTTTATCCAGTTTGGGAAAAAGAAGATGATTAAAGAAGGAATAGGCCTATTGCTCAGAGTGAATGAAATGGAAAAAATGACAATAGAGAGAAGGCAGAGTTCTTCAACTTTTATATTTCTTCTATTTTTTTTCTCTCAAGTCAAATACCTTTGCACTAAAAGTGATAGAATAAAATGAATGACAGAGTATCAACAGGGCACTGATATCCTAGATAAGAAAGAAAATACTAAGATAAGAACTAGATGCTTTGGATGCATTCAGGTGACTGGGCCTGAATATCTTTAGGCACTAGACAAACTGATGTATTGAATTCTTGAGCTCCTGTCAGTATTAAAAATATAGAGTTGTATGAACTGATCCAAAGTGAAATGGGCAGAAACAGGAAAATAATATACACAATAATTATGAAAATGTAAATGGATAAATCAACAACCAAACAACTGAAACTGAATACTTCAGAATTTTACTAACCAAGCTGGCCCCAAACAAGAGATATGACAAAGAAGACACATTCTACACTCCCACATACATCTTCTTGGCAGAGGTCAAGGAATATAAGCAGGGAACATTGAGTATAACAACAGACTTCATTTTTAATAAGTTGGTTAATTTTGTGGAGCTTTTTTTTCCTCTTGCTCATATTTAAAAAATTTTTTATCATAAGAGATGTTTCTCTGGCAGAGAATGAAGGAGGGACGTAGTGGGAAAATATAGGTTACATAAAATCAAACACTGTTGATAAAATCTATTTTAATAAAAGGAAGACTAAAAAAAACAAAGATTATCACAATTTATAAAGAAAAAGAATAATATAGTTTTCAAACTATCATATATTGAGCCTGATTTTACTTCCTGGCAAAATTCTTGAGCAGATGGATTGGATAAACAAGTTTCTTTCCAATTCTGAGTTGTGTTATTCTGTAATAAGGAAAACAAAGAGCTGGTAATTTAGAAAAGAATAGCAACTTTAAAAAACTACTTAAAGAGAGAGAAAGGCAAGGAAGGAAGGAAGAAAAGTCGCTGAAATTGCAGAAAAATATAAAAAGGCTTATCAATGGAGATGAAAGATGAAAAGTTTCAGAAAATAGTTCTTTCGGGACTGAAGTATTTGGTTTGTCCTGGTCAGATGATTTGACTTCTTCAAAGTTCTTGTGTAATCTCATACTTATTTTGGATAGCAATTCCTTATTAGCCAACACGAATGATGGACAAGGAGTCACAATCGGAGAAGAATTAAAGATGTTGGAGTTGGAATAATTCCAAGTAATAAAAACCTGTTAAGTGGTTGGTTGCTGAAATGAAGTGAAAAAACTACATTGTCAGTGTATTATAAGGATCATCAATAAGGACAATGAAATCTCAAAAAGGTGAAGCCCTGAGGGGAGGGAAGGAAGTGGGCAGAGTCAAGATGGTGGAGTGAAAGCAGGGACTCACATGAGCTCTTCCACAAGTTCCTTCAGATACCTTAAAAAAGTGAATCTGAACAAATTTTAGACTGGCAGAATCCACTAGGAGACAGAATGTGGCAGGTTGCCAGCACAGGCCAGCTCAGAAGGTCAACAGGAAGGATCTATTACACCAGGATCGGGGAGCACAGAGGACATAGGCTGTACCAGCAAAGACTCAGCAATAGTGGAGTGGGAATGGCCCCAGGCACATTGAATCAACAGCAGCAGTGCCAATTCCCAAACCTCTCAGCAGATGATGGGAGTCTGGTGGAGCTAGGTGAGAGAGAAGGGCCAGGCCCATGGTAGAAACTATTCCTGGGATTATCAGCCCACAGAATAAATGTTTGTCACATACTTGAATTTTCAGGAGTCAAGGTGGTAGAAGAAACTCTAAGTGGTCTCACTCTTCACTTGTTGACTTTGAAAAACCCAGAGAATTTTGTCCCAGGAAAAATCCTAGAGTAGTCAAGCCAGCAGAAGGGGTACAGTAGTCTTTTAGCTCAGGAGGCTGGAGAGAACCATAAGAAGGGTCCTTCTTGCTGTGACTGAAGGGGACCAGTGCAGAACAAGAGGTGTCAAAGCAAGCCCCACATCAATGGACCAGCAGGAGATCCTGAACCCCAGGGGGGTGAAGCCTGTAAGCACCAACACAAGCATCCCAGGAAGGCCTTAGCACAGCCAGGGTAAACTGGGCAGACACTAGCATGGATGGGCATCCACCAGCTGCTGAACCTGCCCAAGCTCTAGCACAGCCCTAGGGGAGGAGGTGATCTCCAGCAGCCAGACCAATCATCCCCCATACCTCATGCTGTGAGCTTCAGTGGAACCCTGGGGAAACTATGAAAAGACTTCACCTGACCTAAGTCTTGGCACACACCAGTCAATTCAGCATCAGGTAAGCTACAGCATTATATAGCTTGTAGCTGAAAGAATCAGAGGGCACAGCACACAAAGCCAGTAACCAGGCCCCTAGCTCCCACTCCAAGAAATGTGTTCCACAGAGCCCCCAGTGCCCCAGAAACAGAGATACACTTCAAAAGCCAGGAGAAGGGCAATCACCACAAGCAAAAAGGAAAGACCATAGAATCTTATTATGGGGACAGAGAATACCAAAATATGAATTTAGAAGAGGATAGTATGGACACTATACCCACATCTGAAACTTCAAAAAGGAATATGAACTGATCTCAAGTCCAAAAAGCATTCTTGGAAGAGTTCAAGAAGGATTTGAAAAGTCAAATTACAGAAGTAGAAGAAAAATTGACCAATGATTTTTTTTTAAACTTATTTGCAAATTTTATTTTGATCAATGATTTTAAAGGAACAATTGACAAAATAATAAACACATTCACTGAAGAGAAGAACTCTTTAAAAAGCAAAATTGGCCAAAGGGCTAAGGAGATACAAAATATAGCTGGAGAAAATAGCACCTTAAGAGGAAAAATTGGACAAATGGAAAAAGAGGTGCAAAAGCTAACTGAAGAAAACAATTCGTGAAAAATTAAAATTGGGCAAGGAGATGCTAATGACTATATGAAACATCAAGAATCAGTTAAACAAAATCTAAATAATGAAAAAATAGAAGAAAACTTAAAATATTTCCTTGGAAAAACAACTGACCTGGAAAATAGATTCAGGAGAGAATATCTAAGAAGTATTGGTCCACTGGAAAGCCATGATGAAAAAAAGAGCCAGAATAGTATCTTCCAAAAACCAAGAAGGAAAACTGCTCCAAGGACCTAGAACCAGAAGGCAAAATAGTCATCAAAAGAATCTACCCATTGCCTCCTGATAAAGATCATAAATGGAAAACACTAATGAATATTGCTGCCAAATTCCAGAATTATCATATCAAGGAGAAAATACTGCAAGTAATTAGAGAGAAACAATTCAAATATCAAGGAACTACAGTTGGGATCACACAGGACCTTTCAGCTTCTACGTCAAAAGATAAGAGGAATTAGAATATGATATTACATAAAGCAAAGAAGCTTGGACTACAATCAAGGATCAACTGCCCAGCAAAACCGAGCAAAATCTTTCAGGCAAGGACATGGACATTCAATGAAATAAGGAATTTCCACAGATTCTTGATGAAAAGGCCAGAGATAAATGAAAAATTTGATCTTCAAATACAAGACTCAAGAGAGGCATAGAAAGGTGAACATGAACAAAAGAAAAAAAATCTGTTATTCAATAAGGGCAAACTATTTACATTCCTATATGGGAGGATGATACTTGTTAATCATGAGAATTGTATATTTATTACAAAATTTAAAAGAGATATACATAGATAGAGGGTGTGGGTATAAATTAACTGATGTGATGATAAAAAAAACCTAATTAAGGGTTGTGAAGGGAGAAGAGGAAAGGAGGAGACAGAAAAGGGCAAATTACATAACATGAAGAGGCACAGAAACATATTATAATAGAGGGAAAGAAGGGAGGAAGCTAAATATTGTTTGTGCTTTACTCTCATCAGATTTGGTTCAAGAAGGAAATAACATACTCAGTTAAGTATAGAAATCTAACTTGCCCTACAGGCAGTAGGAGGAGAAAAGGGAAAGAAAAGAGAGGGGGTGGTTAGAAGAGAGAGAAGTAGTAAGGGAAAGAAAGAGAAGGGAGGGGGTGAATGCAAGGAGGGAAAATTGATGGAGGTGGTGGTCAAAAATAAAACTCATTTGAAGAGGGGAAAACAGAAGGGAAAAATAAAAGCATAAATGGAGGGGGAGGAATAGGATGGAGAGAAAGTCACAGATAGTAATCATAACTGTGAAAGTGAATGGGATGAACTCTCCCATACGTTGTTTACAAGAAATACATTTGAAACAGGGGGATACACACAGGGAAAAGGGAAAAGGATTGAGTAGGGTATATTATACTTCAGTTGAAGTAAAAAAAAAAAAAAGAAAGAAAAGCAAGGGGAGCAATCCTGATCTCAGACAAAACAAAAGCAAAAAATGGAACTAATCAAAAGAGATAAGGAAGGAAACTATATGCTGCTAAAAAGGCACCATAGACAATGAAGTATTACTTTTACTAAACATATATGCATCAAGTGCTATAGTATCTAAATTCTTAGAGAAAAATTAAGAGAGTTACAAGAAGAAATAGATAGTAATAGTATACTAGGGGGGTACCTCAGCCTCCTCCTCTCTGAGTTTAATAAATTTAACCTCAAAATAAACAAGAAAAAGTTAAAGACTGAATAGAAATCTGGAAAAGATAGATATAATAGGCCTCTGGGGAAACTGAATAGAAAGAGAAAGGAATATACCTTTTTCTCAGTGGTAAATGGCACATATGCAAAAGTTGATCATGTACTATGGCATAAAAACCTCACAATGCAGTGCAGAAAGGCAGAAATAGTCAATGCTTTCTTTTCAGATCATGATGCAATGAAAATTATATGTAATAAGGGACCATGGAAAGATAAACCAAAAATTAATGGTAAACAAAAAAATCTAATCCTAAAGAATGAGTGGGTCAAACAACAAATCATAGAAACAATCAATAACTTCATTCAAGAAAATGGCAATAATGAGACAACCTACCAAAGCATATGAGATGCAGCAAAAGCAGTTCTTAGGGGAAATTTTATATCTCTGAATGTTCACATAAATAAAACAGAGAAAGAGGAGAAAAAGCTAGAAAAGAACACATTGAAAATTCCCAATTAAATACCAAACTAAAAATACTGAAAAACAAAAGAGAGGTTAATAAAATTGAAATTAAGAAAACTACTGGACTAATAAATAAAGCTAAGAGCTGGTTTTATAAAAAATCAATAAAATTGATAAACTTTTGGTTAATTTGATTTAAAAAAGAAAAAAATTACCAGTATTAAAAATTAAAAATTCACCTTCAATGAAGAGGAAATTAGAACAATAATTAAAAATTATTTTGCCTAACTGTATGCTCATGAATTTGACAATCTTAGTGAAATGGATGAATATTTTTAAAAAACATAAATTGCCCAGATTAACAGAAGAGGAAGTGAAATACTTAAATAAACCCATCTCAGAAAAAGAAATTGAGCAAGCCATCAATGAACTGCTTAGGAAAAAATCTCCAGGGTCAGATGGATTTACAAGTGTATTCTATAAAAAATTTGAAGAACAATTAATTCTAATGCTATGTAGACTATTTGTGAAAATTGGCAAGGAAGGAGTCCTATAAAATTATTTTTATTATACAAATATGGTGCCAATACCTAAATCAGGAAGATCTAAAACAAAGAAAATTATAGACCAATTTCCCTAATGAAATATAGATGCAACAATTTTAAATAAAATATTAGCAAAAAGATTACAGCAACTTATCATGAGAATAATATACTTTGATCAGGTAGGATTTATGCCAGGAATTCAGGTCTGGTTCAGTGTTAGAAAACTACCAGTGCAATTAATCATATCAACAACAAAACTAACAGAAACTACAGGATTATCTAAATAGATGCAGAAAATTTGACAAAATACAACACCCACTCCTATTGAAAACACTGGAGAGTTTTGGAATAAATTGAACTTTCCTTAAAATGATAAGTAGGAGCGTTCCTCAAGGGTGGAGCCCAGATGGTGGAGCAGAAAGATCTACCCCCCTCTAGACCTCCCCCACCATACGCCATAAAATACCTGTAAAAAATGACTAAACAAATTCTAGAGCAGCCAAAATCACAAAATGACAGTGTGAAACAGATTTCCAGTCCAAGATAGTCTGGGAGGATGATAGGAAAGGTCTATCACACCAGGCTCAGAGCAGAACACAGCCTAGCCTGGGCCACACAGCACAAACAGGAATGGAGCAGACTTCAGGGTGCATAATCACAGACAGCCACTGCGCATTGCAGATTTCTCAACCCACAAATGCTAAACACAGATTCAGAGGTTAGTAAGAAAGCAGTCTCAGCCCCAGGGTGGCAGCACCACTGCTGCAGTAGTGTCCACTTTTGGAGCCCTCGGCCTAAAGACCCTGGGGAAATTGAGTGGCTGATCTGAGTCTCAGTCTTGAGTGGTGGTACTGGAGTGAGGAGGAATGCATGGTAGAGTTGGTGGTGGCTGTGGAGAGGGAGTACTACTCACAGATCCTGGGCAGAAAAGAGCATTTGTAGTTGCCCACGGACCTGAGTGCAGGCCAAGAGAGGAGTAAACTCCTCTCCCTTGATTGTTCTACCTTGGAGGAACTGAGAACTTATAGGTCCCTACAGATATCTCAGAGAATAGCTGCACAAAACCTCTGAAGTCTAGGGTAGTATACATTCCACTTGATAAAGGACTCAAAAGTCAAGTAACTGGCTGGGAAAATGTCCCCAAAAAGGGAAAAAAAGTAAGATTAGAAGTCTACTTTCTTGGTGAAAAAGTATTTTCTTCCATTCTTTCAGATGAAGAAGAACAAAACATACCATCAGAGAAAGACATAAAAGTCAAGGCTTTTACATCTAAAACCTCCAAAAAATGTGCAGTGGTCTCAGGCTGTGGAAGAACTCAAAAAGGATTTTGAAAATCAAGTAAGAGAGTTGGAGGAAAAACTGGGAAAAGAAATGAGAGTGATGCAAGAAAAGCATGAAAAACGGGTCAATACCTTAATAAAGGAGGGCCAAAAAAATGCTGAAGAAAATATCACCTTTAAAAGTACACTAACCCAAATGGCAAAAGAGGTCCAAAAAAGACAATAAGGAGAAGAATGCTTTAAAAAGCAAAATTAGTCAAATGGAAAAGGAGGTTCAAAAGTTCATTGAAGAAAATAGTTCTTTAAAAATTAGAATGGAGCAGATGAAAGGTAATGACTTTATGAGAAACCAAGGAATTATAAAACAAAACAAAAAGAATGAAAAAAATAGATGACAACATAAAATATCTCATTGGAAAAATGACTGATCTAGAAAATAGATGCAGGAGAGATAATTTAAGAATTGTGGGTCTACCTGAAAACCATGATCAAAGGGAGAGCCTGTATATAATCTTTCAGGTAATTATCAAGAAAACTGCTCAGATGTTTTGGAAATGGAAAGAATTCACCGATCCCTCCTGAAAGAGGTTCCAAAATAAAAACTCCTAGGAATATTGTAGCCAAATTCCAGAGTTCCCAGGTCAAGGAGAAAATAGTATAAGCAGTCAGAAAGAAGAAATTCAAATATTATAGAAACACAACCAGGATAACCCAGGATTTAGCAGTTTCTATCCTAAGGGATCAATATGATATTCCAGAGATATGATATTTCAGAGGTCAAAGGAGATAGAATTAATAATCACCTACCCAGCAAAACTGAGTATAATACTTCAGGGGGAAAAATGGAATTTCAGTGAAAAAGAAGACTTCTAAGCATTCTTGTTGAAAAGACCAGAGCTGAATAGAAATTTGACTTTTAAATAAAAGAATCAAGAGAAACATGAAAAGGTAAACAGGAAAGAGAAGCCTTAAGGAACTCATTAAAATTGAACTCTTTGCATTCCTAAATAGAATGATGTTATTTGTAACTCATGAGATCTTTTTCAGTTTGGGTAGTTAGAGGGAATATATGCATACGCAGTATGGCTATGCATGTATGTGCATATTATATAAGTGTAGGTATGTATATGTACATGGTATGTGTGTATATATATATGTGTACATATGTACATATATAGAGAGACAGAAAGCACAGAGTGAGCTGAATATGAAGGGAAAATACCTAAAAAAATAAAATTTACTATTGAATGGAATGTAGTAGGAGTAAGAGAAAGGGACAGGTAGAATGTAGGGAAGAATGAATTTTTATGATGGAGGAGAAGAGGGGGGAGATAAAAGGAAATAATTGAGCCTTGCTCTCATGGGATTTGACTTAAGGAGGAAATAACATACATGCAATTGGATATGGAAATCTATTTTACCCTGCAGAAAGGCAGGAGGGAAGGGGATAGGAGAGGGTAGATAATAGAAGGGACAGCAAACTGGGGAAAGGGATAATCAGAAGCAAACACTATTGTGGGAGGACAGGTAAAGAGAGAGAATGGAATAAATGAAGGCAGGATAGGACAGAGGGAAATGTGGTTGGTCTTTTACAACATAAATATTATGGAAGTGCTTTGCATTGTTAACACATGTATGACCTGTTATTGAATGGTTTGTTTTCTCAGTGAGGGTGGGTAGGGAGGAAGGGAGAGAATATGGAACTCAAAGTTAAAAACTGTTTTAGCATATACCTGGAAATTAAGTTATATAGGCAATTGGGTATAGAAATCCATTTTGCCCTACAGGAAAATAGAGGAGAAAGGGGATGGGAAAAGGGTGGATAATAGAAGGGAGAACAGTCTGGAGAAAGGGGTGGATGGGGTGCATGCCTGGGGTGGGAGTGGGGAGAGATGGGGAGAAAAAACTAAAAAATAAAAAGTGTCTCCCAAATTAAGGCAAAAAACCTTAGAGCGAAGATTAACAAGGTCTTAAATTGACCACGACTATTAGAGCTGGCTCATATTTTACGGTCTGGAAAAAGAAGTTGAGAAGTAGTGTTACAATGTTTTTCCACAAACAAAGACAATGCAACCAAAATTAGGAGGGAAGCAGAAAACTGGGAAAGAATTTTTACAGCTAATATCTATGATAAAGGCCTCATTTCTAAAATACATAGAAAACTGAGTCAAACTATGAGAATACAAGCCATTCCCCAATTGATAAATGGTCCAAGGATATGAACAGGCAGTTTCCAGAGGAAGAAATTAAAGCTATCTATAGTCATATGAAAAATGCTCAGAATCACTATTGATTAGAGAGATGCAAATCAAAACAACTCTGAGGTACTACATCACACCTATCACACTGGCTAAGATGACAAAACAGGAAAATAATAAATGTTAGAGATGATCTGGGAGAATTGGAACACCAATTCGTTGTTGGTGGAGCTGTGAGTTGATCCAACAATTCCAGAGTGCAATTTGGATCTATGCCCAAAGGACTATAAAAATGTGCATACCTTTTTTGACTCAGAAATACTACTTCTATGGCTATATCCAAAAGAGATCATAAAAATGGGAAAATGACCCACATTGTACAAAAATATTTATAGCAGTTCTTTTTATGATAGCAATACGAATATTTCTGCTTTAAGAAGTCAGACCTTCTGTATCACAAAGAGATCACAAAAACAGGAAAGGATCCACCTGTAGGAAAATATTTATAGCAGCTCTTTTTATGATGGACCAGAACTGGAAATTGAGGGAATGCCCATTATTTGGGGAATGACTGAACAAGGTGTGGTATATGAATGTAAAGGAATATTATTGTACTATAAGAAATGATGAACAGGCAGACTTCAGAAAAACCTGGAAAGACTTACATGAACTGATGCTAAGTGAAGTGAGCAGAGCCAGAGAAACATCATACACAGTAACAGCCATGGTGTGTGAGAACTGTTTTTGATGGACTTAGCCCTTCACAGCAATGCAGGGACCTAAAACATTTCCAAAAGACTCATGATGTAAAATGCCATCCACATCCAGAGAAAGAACTATGGAGTCAGAATGCAAAATGAAGCTAACTATTTTCTCCTTTATTATGTTTTGTTTTGTTTTTCTCATAGTTTCTCCCTTTTGTTTTAATTCTTCTATGCAGCATGACTAATGTAGAAATGTGTTTAATAGCAATGTATGTGTAGAACCCATATAAGATTGCATGCCATCTTGGTGAGGGAGGTAAGGAAGGAGGGGAGAAAATTTGGAACTAATGGAAGTGATTGTTGAAAACTAAAAACAAATACATTTTTGGGAAAAATACTGGAACTCTATAATCCCAATGTTCAATAAACTGGAAAACATTTAAAAATAGTTGAAGCCCTCAGAGAGTAGAAATGGGGACAAAGAATAGATATTTAAGAGGGGGTGATTCCAGCTTAAGGGAGGCAGAAGAGAGAATAAAATTTATGTAACACTTACTTTGTGCCACACGTTGTGCTAAGCATTTTTTGTAAACATTATTTCATTTCAGTCCTCACAATCCTGTGAGATAGGTGCTATCATTACCTTCATTTTACAATTAGGGAAACTGAGGGAAGACCCCCTAGAGTTAATAAGTGTCTGAGGCCAAATTTAAACTCAGGTCTTGCTTAT